>PVKB01000111.1:600000-805441 GCA_004027205.1 Ctenodactylus gundi
GCCCAGTCCAATAACACGGGTGACTTTGTTTCTGGGAGTAGCTGGGTGCATTTTCAAACCTCTGCATGTATGTGCATGTGTGTGTGTGACTTCAATGTGATAAATGGACGGAACCCAGGTCCTTCACACTGTCCATTTCATTATTTTGAGACAGAGTTTCCGTAATTTGTCCAAGGTGGGCTCAAACTTACAATCTTCCTTCCTCGACCTTCCTGGGTGCTGGGACTACTGGCAAGCCGGAACCACTGGGCTGGCTTATTTTCAAATTTTTTGAGGTTTACAAATCTTACCAGTTTGTAAAAGTACATGTAAAAAGGTTTTTTTACAGTGTAAAAGTACTTTTTATATTAAATGTCCCCTTTATTTGTGGGGGTGAGCTTCTTCGGGGCCAGCCATGTTTTCTCTCCCGCAAATCACCTACTCATATTCTTCGCAGCTTTTTAATGGAGTTGTCCGTCACTCACCCTTTTGTAGGGCTCTGTGTGACCGTGGGCTAGCGCTCAGTTACGACGGCTGGGACCCTCTCCCAGTAGCACCACTCCTGATTTTGGTTCCTGTTTGTGGGACCCTGACTAGGCCTGGGATGACTGTAGGTAGAAGGTGGCTCATACCCCAATAATCACATCTCTTGAGACTGGCAGGAGGGGACCAGACCCAGGATGGCCCACAGCTCAGGTTTCGTCTTACCTAAATTCCTAATTTTCCCCTGCTTCCAGACCCTTACCAGAAATCACATGATCGGGTTTCCAAAGACCCACCATGCAAATTAGGCAATTTTCAGACCCCCAAATTCCTCCAACCAGTGAATGACCCTTGCCTTTTTACCCTGGCTGACCCTCCTCTCTTCAACTGCTTGTAAGCCTGGCCCTCACCTCCAATAAACGAGCTGTTAACACGGATTCAATTTCCCTGATCTGATTCCGTGACATCCGTCATACTCAGGCCGCGCGAGACCCTTGCTGGTTCCTGGTCGCCGGTGGCCAACGATGACCAGGGACCCCGGAGATCCCGACACGTCTTACGAAAGAATGTATCCTTTCCCTATTTCGCTTTCGTGCCTTGGTCTACCCCTGCATTAGTTTCATATTTTCTTTTTTCAGTACTATAGATTGAACCCAGCACCCACAAACTGGGGCACATTCCCAGACTTTCTGTGGCTGTGGTTTTGAGGCAGGGCCTCACTAAGTCACTGAGTTGCCCAGGCTGGGTTCAAACTTGCAATCCTCCTGCCTCAGCCTCCCAGAGTGCTGAGACTCCAGGGGTGTGCCACCCCACCACCATAGGTGTTGCTCTCCATCCGGATCTTAATCTCTAACCCATCAGGAAATGTCCCCAGAGCCACTGCCCTTGCCACACCCCGCGGGTTTCAATGTGCAATGTTTTCGCGTTGAGTTTTAAGTGCTTCCTGAGGTCCGTTGCTATTTTTCCATTGGCCCTTACGTTATTTAGAATTATACTTTTAATTTCCCCATGGATGCAGTTTTCACAGCTCCTTGTTTTTAGTTTTTATTAGCAGTTCCGTAATCTTCACATTATCAGCTCCCTGGGACTTGTCGACATGCACTTGCCGGGTACGTGGCGAGGTGCTTTGCTGCATGTGGGTCACACGTGGTGCCTCTGTTCTGCACGGATCCTCGCTCAAGCTTTAACATGTCCATGTAGCCAACTCGCAGTGGGGCCGACGCACCTGCCCCTGACAAAGTCTGCAGTGAACCCCACTCCAATTCTCTCTTGTCCCGCTGCACGTGCTCCCTGTGTGGGAGTCAGCCCTTATTTTTCTATCTTCTAAATCAGTCGCCGTGGGGTCTCTTACTGCTCCCGCCGGGGCTTCCTGGCACTCAGGGACTAGTGGGACTCAGCCACGGGTCTGGCCAAGTCTTCCCCTCTCTGACTCCCCCATGCATCACCCTCCTGTCCAGGTTTCTTTCTTTCCTTCCCGGAACATCTCCTCTCATGCGTTTACAGACAACCCCAACAGCAGCGCCCCTAGCCCCCATCTGAACATGCGTGTGTCTCATCCTCTGTGTCACCTGCTTCCTTGCTGCTGGGACACAACACCTTCAACACCCACGACGGAAGGGAGGAGAGGGTTGCCTTAGTTCCCAGCTCAGGAGGTCTCAGCCCACTGCGGCTGGCAATGGTGGAAGGGTGTGGCAGAGCGCCTTGTTGGAGAGACAATTCCTCTCACAAACCAGTTCCACCGGCTTCCAAACCACACGGTTGAGTAACATCACAGCAGCAACCCCATTCTTGGTAACAATTTCTGTCTTAGTTACTTTTTCATTGCTGTGACTAGATATCCAACATCCGCAAATTTGGGGAGGAAAAGTTTACTTAAGCTCAAAGTCTCAGGGGGTCACAGTCAATCCACGGGTGGCCTGTAACAGTGGAAGGACATGACAGAGGCGGAGGTGGGGGCAGCTTCTCATGGCATCGTAAACCAAAAGTCAAGTCCAGTCGAGTCAAGTCCGGTCCCAGAGGAAGGTAACAGTATATATATATATATATATATATACTTCCAGGTCCCATCCCAGGGATCACCTCTTCTGGGTCCAACCTCAGTGCTCCACCCCTTTCAGATATGGTTCTAATCCACCACAAAATGGTAATCCAGTCTCCATGCCTATAATCCACTCCACATGCCTGCAATCCACCCCTCCAGGCCAGGCCCCAATCTCCCAACAGCATATGGTTCCATAGACAATAACAGCCAAATATATGAGACTTCCGGGGACATTCCAGGTCCAAACCCAATAGCTCCCCACACCCAGAGTGAGCACTCCTCTCTCATTTCATGACCCACAGGTCAATCACACACACTGAAAAGCTCTGCCCTGGGTATCTCCTAACCTGAACAAGCTGACGCTGATCCCTCCAGGTCAAGCTCCGAGTACCTGCCCCTTCCAGCCAGACCCCACTCCCCACAGCACACAGTTACAGAGTCACTTCTCTACATCCAAATGCATGAAGCTTTTGGGGGATGTTCTATGTGCAAACCATGACATCTACTTTCCATCACTGTCTCCTGTATCTTATTTCATAATTTTTTTCTTCAGATTGTAGTTAACCTGCTATTTACCTGTCCAATTACAATCAAAGTTTTTAGTTCCAGAAGAGTTTTTACCTTTTTTATGCTTTTCTCTAATTTTCCTATTCATTTTTCATTGTATTTTATTCTTTGACTGCAAAGCAATCTCCGTGGTCCTTAACCAATTAAGAGGAATTTATTTTACAATTTCACCAGAGTATCCTATTTTCTGACCTGGCTGGGCTCCAATCCTCCTGGTAGGTTAGCAGCCTGGCTCTGGAAGATCACCTCAGGATGTGTTTTGGTGATAGTGGAATCCTACTGGCTTTAGGATTCAAATGGAATTTTTTTTTTTTTTTTTGAGCTCAAGAAACTTCTAGCAGGCCTACTGATGACAGCCTATGATTCTAGTACCCAGAAAAGCTGAGGCAGAAAGCCTGCAAGTTCAAACCCAACCTGGGTAACTTTATGACTTCGTAAGACTCTGTCTCAAAACAAAAAAATGGGGTCTTTAGGAATGGCACAGGGGCTAAAGTGCTTGCCTTGCAAGTGCAAGGCCCTGAGTTCGATTCCCCAGCACCATATAAAGCCAGACGTGGCGGCACATGCCTTTAATCCCAGCACTCAGGAGGCTGAGACATGAGGATTGCCGTGAGTCCAAGGCAAGCCTGGGCTACATCAGTGAGTTCAAGACCAGCCTGGGCTGCAGAATGAGACTCTGTCTCAAAAAAAAAAAAACAAAAATTTTTAAAAAATTTTTTTAAAATAAATAAATAAAAATAAAAAGGCAGTGCAATGGCCCTGGGCTCAATCCGCAGTACTATGACAGAAAGAGACAGGCAGGCAGGCAGGCAGGCTTCTCTACAAGGTGTGGTGGTACGCGTCTGTAGTTCCAGTAGCCAGGAGCTTGAAGCAGTAGGATCTGCGAAGCCTACAAGTTTGGGGCCATCCTGGGCAAGAAAGCAAGACCGAATGAAGACAGACAGACAAGAAAGAAAGAAAGAAAGAAAGAAAGAAAGAAAGAAAGAAAGAAAGAAAGAAAGAAAGAAAGAAAGAAAGAAAGAAAGAAAGAAAGAGGGGAGAAAGGGAGAAAGGGGAAGAGAGAAAGAAAGAGAAAGACCTCCTTATCCTCATTTTGTGACTGTTACCTTCATTTTTAATCAGAAAAGGATGCTGAATTCCCTCACCGAGTGTTCAGGCCCTACGGAGCTGATCATTCTGAATTCTTGTTAAAAATCATTTCTTTCACTTCCCTCTGGCTCCCAGGCTTCAATTACCACCTTAATTACAACGGGCCGGCTGACTCTGTGCCGCCCCTCCTGCGTTATTCCTCCCCGTGATAGTTACCACCACTGACACTAATAAGACCTGGAAAGAGTTTGGGATTTTTATTTTAACTCCTGTGTCCTCGGTGCCCCAAATATCCCGTCATTCTATTGGAATCCTTGTACCCACTTCAGAAGCAGACTGGCCTGCAGTTTTCTTCGTGGGGGGCAAGGATATCCGTCTTGGGGATTTTTTCAATGCTGGGCCCCAATACCCAACAACTTAAAGGCCAAAAGGTTTATTTAAGCTCAGTTTCAGGAGGTCTCTGTGCATTGAAGGGTAGCTGGCAATGGCGGAACAGGCTGGCAGGCAGTGCTGCTTAGGGATTGAAGAGGAGGATCGGAGGCTGAGGAGAAAATGGGGCAAGTGTGCATCTTTCTGGGCCATGCCCTCAGTCATCCACCACAGCCTCAGTCATCTGCTCCTCCTGACCAGACCCTTGGGGGGGACATTTCAGATTCAAACCATAATGGTATTTTTCTCAGGAGCCCTGTGTGGGGGTGTGCCTGAGCCGTGTCCCAGGCCAGCCAAACGATCTGCAAGACCCAGAGTAACGCCCAGGGCTAGCTTTGCCTTCATCTCCTGGCCCGGACAGCATGGAAGGGACAGGAGGTATCCGAGGAATCCGCTCATGACAATGCCTTGTCTCTCTTCCACACAGCAGCCTGCTCCCTGCACATACCGTATCTCTTAACTAACTCTAGTTCTTCTTTTCTGGGGGCCCAACCAGACCCTGGAGTGCTCCTGCCCACACTCTGAGCTCTCTGTTCCTGCCCTTGTGAGAAGTTCTGATTTTGCACCTCCAATGTGCCCTTTGCATCCTAAGTCATTTTCCCATTGCTGGGATACAGTATCAACACCCAAAACTTACAGGAGGGAGGTTAATTTTGCTCACAATTTTGGTGGGTTCAGTCCATGGTCAGCACAGTGGAAGAGTGTGGTGGAGGGCAGCTGCACACCACATGCAGCTGGGAAGCAGAGAAAGAGGGCAGAGCTGGGGACAAAATGCACCCCTCCCCCTCACATACCCAGTGATCCACCTCCAACCACCTCCATACCACACAGTGAGCCACGAACTCACCTGCCAGGGAATCCACTTGTGGGCACAGCACCCCAGATCCAATCACCTTCCAAGCCCAGGAGACACGGGGAGACATTTTAGAAGCAAACTACAACACTTTACCCAGACACAGTGCACCTAGCCTCTGTTTGCATTCTCTCTGTGGTGGTTTGGATCTGGAGTGTCTGCCAAAAGCACCATGTACTTATGGATACTGTGTAGGCTCGGGAGATGGGGCCTGGCTGGAAGGGGTGGGTGCTTGGGACTTGACCTGGAGGGGCGCACGCTGGTTCTGTCTTTCCTCCAGGTCTCTCTTCCACCATGTTGTGAGGATCTCTGGCGCTGGAGCCACCCTGCCCCTGCGCTCCAGCCCTACCATGTGATTCCACCATTTTCCAGCTGTCCACTGTGAATGGACTGAGACCTTCTGAAAGCATAAGCTACAATAAATCTTTCCTCCCTGAGTTGTAGACGTTGGGTACTGAGTCACAGAGACAAAAAAGTAACTAACCCTGACTGAATCTTCACTTCCGTTAGCCTCGTTCCCATCTAATTTAGCAGTTCAAGTATTGGCTACTTCCTTGTCTAACTCAAAAGAGTCAGCAATTGTGTGTGTGTGTGTGTCTGTCTGTCTGTCTGTGTGAATGGGGATGGGGTGCAGAAACAGGATGGAGGTAGAACCCCCAAGCCTTCATCCTGAGCTACATCTTCAACTTTTGTTTTTAACATACTTGCACAGGGGTCTCCAACTTGGAATCCTCCTGCCTTGGCCTCCCAGAGAACTGAGTTTAAAGGTGTTCACCACCCTGCCTGGCTGTTCTCCCTTAATGATCACCTCGGGTATTTTGTTACAGTAAAGGAAAGCTGTTTAACACAATGTCACAAGAAAGGGAGAGGGAGCGCCGGGCACCGCGTGCCTCCGGATAGAAGGGCACCCACCTCCAGAATCGCGTCAGGAGCCTGTACTGTAGGGTGAGATCCAGCTGTCTACTTCCCGGAGATGGACTCGAGGACAGGGGACGCGTGGTGCCTCGCCAGGACAAAGCGGTGGCCCGGCACATGGGAACTCTCCGCGGAGGGCAGCCCAGCTTTGCGCTGGTGGCGCTGTGAGGAACAGGCAGGTGGAGAGAGAAACTGGACTAAGAGACTCGGAAGACCTCGACCAAGGGGCACGTCTGACCTGTCCAGGGAGGCGAGCATCCAGGAGGAAAATTAGAACCCGCCCGGGAATCATAATTTAACAGAGATGGCTGTGGGGACGCCGGGGCAGAGAGGGCGCGGACACATGGGTGGTGGCTGGAAGGGATTTGATATGCAATTCAGTAGCTTGACCTGTGTGTGGTTTCTGCCTGTTGGTGATTTGATCCAAACTAAGAACTTCATTTTTTTTGTTTGTTTGTTTTTGAGGCAGGGTCTCACCCTGTAGTCCAGGCTAATCCTGAACTCACTGTGTAGTTCAGGCTGGCCTCCAGGTCATGGCAATCCTCCTGCCTCAGCATCTATAGACATACACACTACACCCAGCTTTATGTGGGCTGGGGAATCAAACCCAGGGCCTTGTGCTTGCTAGGCAAGCACTTTAATCGCTGTGCTATTCCCCACCCCACCCCCCCGGCCCCCAAGCACCTCCAACCCCAGAGCCCAAGGCAACAGCCGGCAGAGGTAAGGTGGGCCTCATAAGGTGGGCAGTGGCAGGTCATGACTGGGCGCTGCGGGCACGCCCGGGAGGCCGAGGCAGGCTTGCAAGTTCAGCCCAGGTTTATTTTAACGAAGCCCTGTCTCAAAATCAAAATTTTCTGAGAAAGGGACTGGGGGTGTAGCTCAATGGGAAGAGCCTGAGCCCTATCCATACCGGAAAAGAATGATAAATAAATTGCAAGGGAGCAGAGGGCTTGTCCCCTCTCTGGCCGCTGAGGCCACGGGCTGGCCTTGTCACCCCGCCCCCGCGCCTTCCCGGGGCCCAGTGCTAGAGGCCGGAGGCCAGGGGACACCCACCCCGCCTCCACCAACCCCACCCGACCAAGTCCCGAAGGGATCAGGCCTGCGTGGGGTGGGGGGCAGAGGAGGTAGCCATCATTGGGGGACTCCAGGGCGTGGGAGAGGGAACTCGGGCCGTCTCCGTCGCCGCCCTCGCGGCAGACAGGGAGACCGAGGCCGCGGGGGGCAGCTCCAGGCCTGCGCTCCTGGCCGGGATCCCTGCGCGGGCAGCAGGCGACCCCGCACCGCTGTCACTCCACCCGCCGGCTCACTGATCGTGGCCGCAGCTCGCCCGATCTGGGCGCCCGGGACCCCAGGAGAGGACGCAGCGGACGGGGCGCTGGGCCGGACCCGTCCACCTCGGCTGCTCTCTCGGTGCCACAGGAAAAGACTCACGGGGACACTGCACGCTGCGGTCGGGAGGCCGAGGCTGCCGTAAGAATGCAAACGGGGCGAGGGTACAGCCGGCGACAGAGGGGCTTCCCTCACTGAAGCCCAGTTAGAGAAATGAACGGCCACTCCCTGGACACAATCCCCGCTAGCCTCTTCCTGATTTCCCACTCAGACTCCATCCTCACAAACCCAAAGCTCCGGGCTGGGCCCGACGGTGCAGACTTGTAACCTAAGAACTCAGGGAGGCCGAGGCAGGAGGATTGTAAGCTCAGCCCAGCCTGGCAACCCCACACAGCAAGACTGTCTCAGAATAAAATAATAAAAAGATGAGCAGGGGATATAACTCAGTGTGAAGGCCCTGGGCTCCATCCCCAGTACCACACACACAATGGAACAAACCCAAAATTCACGTCCCTTAGTTACACTCTCAGTGGCGGGTCAGAATATCCGCTTGTGAGCCCCTGTGCCCAAACAGGAAACTGTGTGGCGCTGCCATCTCGCGAGTGAAGGAGCAACACAGACTCGGGGTGGGGAGACCCTGACTCAGCTGTCCCCTGCCAGCCGTGGTCTCTGACCTCCCTGGGCCCCTGATGCTGCCCCTGGAACGCAGGGAGGCACCCAGCTCCAAGTCACTGGAAGGAACGCGGTCACCGAGCGTGCACACGCCCTCTGGTGGGTATGGGGGACGTGGGCTTCTACACGGACAGCTGCGCTGGCTCATGCTGGCAGAAAGTGGCCCAGGGCACTCACTCCACTGGAACAAGGGCCTGCACTGCAGGCCTGGCACTGTCCTCATCACAGAGCTGCTGGTCTTCCGACACCCAGGGCCGTCCCAACCCAGTCTCTCACGCCACTGCCACATCATTTTGATTAATATTAATTTGATGCATTAGTTACTTTTCTGTTGCTGTGACGCAGTACCCAATAGTCACAAAATTAGGGGAAGAAAGGTTTATTTTAGCTCCACGCAGGGGTGGCTGGCGACAGCAGAAGTACTGGCTGGGCCGAGGTGGAGGAAGCTCTGCACAACATTCCAAGCAGGACGCCGAGGCCCGTCCAGTCCTGTCTCCTCCCAGAGGCAGGGAGCAGCATGCCTGCCCCTTCCGGGTCCAGCCTCAGTGCCCATCCCTGCCATGTGTGGAAGCTGTGGTGGGCCCCACAACACACCTGTAATCCACCCGTCCAGCCCAGGCCCTCATCTCCCAACAGCGTATGATTCCATGGACAATCCATAACAACCAAATACGTGAGACTTTTGGGGGTCACTCCAGACCCACACCACAATCACGTAGCAACATGTTTGAGAGACTCGGGGGCCACACCGCAAATCCATGGCCAGGCAAGGCCCACAGCAAGCCTCTGCCTAACTTCACAGGGACATGACAACCAAGGTCAGAGCCGGCTCATTCGCAGGTCTGTGTTTTGTTCATGCAGCCTGAGGACTGAGCGCCAGGCCTTCGCATGGAGCTACTGGTCTATCTTTTATTTTTGAGTCACCCAGTTGCTAAGTTGCCCTGTCTGGGCTCAAACTTGTGGTCTTCCTGTCTCAGCCCCTCTGAGTGCTGGGATTACAGGCCTGAGCACCAGGCCCGGCTTTGTTCCACTTCGTACATTTTTTGATTTGGGAGTTGTCTGCGTGTTGTGTTTTTTGTTCTTTCTTACTATTTTGATTTTGAAGCAAGGTCTCTGTAGCTCAGAACAATTAGCAATCCTGCCTCAACCTCCAGTGGTGGAATTACAGGCATGCTTCCATAAATTCTTAAGGGGGACTGGATGAATGGCACAGCAGTTAAAGTGCTTGCCTTATAAGTTCAAGGTCCTGGGTTCCATTCGCCAGCACCACATAAGCTGGGTGTGGTGGCACATGCCTGTAATCCCAGCATTTGGAAAGCTGAGGCAGAATTGCTGTGAGTTCGAGGCTATCCTGGGCTACACAGTGAGGTCAGGAGCAGCTTGGTCTACAGAGAGAGACTCAAAAAAAAAAAAAAAAAAAAAACATCCCCTGGAACATCATCCTGGGATTGATGGAACCCTGGGATTGAGGCAAGACCAGGTAGTAGCTGGCACAATGACGATGCTTAAGTACGAGATTTCATTCATTTCCGGTTCATTTATACATAATTTCATGGTGTCACTCCTGAAACACTAAAAATAAACACTGTACTTAATATCACCCATCGAGGCTATTTCTGTCGGTAACTCTCACTTAACCATTTCAGACCGTTGGCAGGCACAAAGGCTAGAGGGCGGGTGTGGTTCCCGCAGCAAGTCCACCTGGCCAGCTGTCCCCACACGTCCCCCCCGGGACAGCAGCATGAGACAGAAGAGGCCGGCGCTGGCACGCGCTCGAGTGTCCGCCCTGCGCTGGAAGCCCGGGGCCACCCGCCGACAGTACAGTCCCCTCGGGAACCAGGCTGCCCACCAGTCTTTCCTGGTGCGTCGCACGGCCAGCCATGCGCGCCGGTGGCCCAGAGGCAGGCCGCTCTGCGGTCTAAGGAAGTGGCTTCTCCCTGAACCAGACCCCGCTGCCGCCGCTTGGCTTAAGTTACTAACCTTAGCTTTATCTCCGTCCCTGCGGTATGTGCGCTTAGTTTAAAAATAAAAGGTTTAGCAGGCTGGTGCACAGGCCTGTCACCCCAGGCCGCCGGGCGCATACTGCCAAGTTTGAGCCCAGTGTGGGCAGACTTGGCAACTTAGTGAGACCCTGTATCAAAATCAAAAATAAAAATGGGCTGGAGATAGAGCTCAGTACCGAGGCCCTGGACTCCAAGCCCAGCAGCACAAAAATAAAGTCCTGGGACTGGCATAGTGGTTAGAGCACTTGCCCAACAAGCCCAAGGACCTGTGTTTGATTCCCCAACATCACAAGATTAACCAGGCATAGGGGTGCATGCCTGTGATCTCAGCAGGAGGATTGCCTTGAGGTCAGCCTGGACTGCACCAGGAGTTCAGGACCAGGGCGGACTAGAGAGAAACCTCACCTCCCTAGACCCCTCTCTCCTCCGCCCTTCACAGGCCCAGGGCAGTGGCGCCATCTGCTTCGTGAAATCAGTACTTAACAGTCCCCTTTTTGTGGTAGTGAAGAGGGAACCCACGGTCTTCACGCTGGGCTACTTCCCAGCCTACTTTTATTTTTTGATTCTGAGACAAAGTCTCACTAAATGACTAGGTTGCCCAGGTTGGGCCTGAACTCGTAATCCTCCTGCCTGTGGCCCCAGAGGGCCGAGATTCCAGGCATGCAGCACCCTCCCGCCTCACTGTTTCCACTGCCTACAGACCCCCAGGAGCCGCGTTTATGTTCTTGTGCACCTGCGTCCTCTGGAAGTTAATCATTTCTGGGTTTTCTTGGCACTTCTTTCCACTTGGTCCCCAAGTGCCACTGCTTGTAACTGGCTTCACAGACACTCCAAGCCATGTAGATCATTTCTGAATCTTTGACTATTAATTGCCACTTTTGTGGAAATTTAGTTTTTCTCTTCTTTTCTGAGGCAGGGTCTCATTCTATATAGTCCAGGCTGGTCCTGAACTCATGGCAATCCTCTCTCAGCCTCCCAAGTGCTGGAATGACAGGTGTGCACCACACGGGGCCTATGTGGTGCTGGAGAATCGAGCTCAGGGTCTTGTGCTTGCGAGGCAAGCTCTTTAATCACTGCACTATTCCTCCAGCCTGAAATTTAGTTTCTTTCTTGCTGAAAGGAATCAATTTATTTTAGCAACCAGTCCAGAAAAAAATAAATTTATTTTCAGCTGGCTTCATTGGTATGCTGAGTATTCAAACGTTACTAAACCAGCTTCCTGCCCTCAGTCCATCCCATCTGGCTGGGGTGACCCGTGAAACAGACACACGGCCACTACAGGAGGTCCCGCTGGGGAGGACTACAAAGGACGTGGAACCTCACCTGGCTGGGAGTCAGGCAGGTCTGAGTTTGAATCCGGACTCGCTCCTGGGTGACTGTGTGACCAAGCACGGTGCGTTTGCACATCGCTGAGAACAAAGCTGATCTGAGCCATCAGCAGAAAAAACGAGTGAGCTAGGGGTTGGCTGTGGAGTGTCCCCCAAAAGGCTCAAGTATTTGGATGTTATAAAACATCCATGTGCTGTTGAGGAGTGGGAGGGGGCAGGACATGGGGTGTGGCCCAAAAGGGGAGGATCACAGGGCAGGACCTGGACCGGCAGCTGCACCCTTCCTCCCCTAGAGGATTCTGCCCTGCCCTGCCCTGCCCTGCCGTGGAGAGCTCCCCTCCAGCTCACTCCGCCACGTGCCGCCAGCCTCCAACAACTGGACTGTGAGACCTTCCAAAACTGTGAGCAAAAATAATCTTTCCAGTCGTGGATGTCAGGTGCTCTGTACCAGCTATGCATAAGTAACTACGACAGCGGCGAGCAGAGCCGTGTGGACAGGCCCGTAACCCCAACCCTCTGGGAGGCTGTGGCGGGAGGATTGCAAGTTCGAGCCCAGCTTGAGCAGTTTAGTGACTCAGCAAGAGCCTGTCTTAATACCAAAACCAAAAAGAGAAAATGAACTGGGTGGGGCTGAGGAATAGCACAGTGGCTAAAGCTCTTGCCTTTCAAGCACTAAGGCCCTGAGTTCAATTCCCAGCACCACATAAAGCTGGGTGTGGTGGCACAAGCCTGTAATCCCAGCAATGGGTAGCCTGAGGCAGGAGAATTACCCTGAGTCCAACATCAGCCTGGGCTACACAGTGAGTTCAGAACAATCCTGGACTTACAGAGCAAGACCGTGTCTCAAAAAGAAAGAAGACGCCCTGGGATGGATCTCCAGTAGAATAAAAAAAAAAGGGGGGGGGGGTTGCACTGGTGGGTGGAAGTCTCTCTGGGTGGAAGATTTAGTGTTATAATTATAATAAGATTAAAAGGGGGTGATTTTACTGTAGGTCAGTGGACCCCAAACTTTGCGTTCTGGATCAGCGTCCTGGAAGACAACGTTTCCACAGACCAGGAGAACGCCAGGGGTACGCTGGGGTCAGACAGACACGGGCCTAACATCTGCTGGGCCCTTTACTGCCATTAGTATGATACTGTGACATGATGGGATAATTCTGGGAGTCGCCACGACGCGGAACCAGTGGGAGCCCTGGGCCTGTTTCCCCGCAATCAGACAATCCCAACTGGGGCCAGGGCGTGGCTCTGCGCTCACCTACCAAGTGCAAGGCCCTGGGTGCGATTCCTCGGCACCACATAAACTGGGCATGGCGGTGCACACACGTAGTCCCAGCCCTTGGGAGGCTGAGGCAGGAGGACTGCCGGGTACTCGACACCAGCCCAGGCTGTGGAGTTCAGGACCAACCCGAACTACAAAGTAAGACCCTGTCACCCCCAAAGAAATCCCGTCTAAGGCGGGTGATAGGACGCGACACCAGATGCAGCTGGACAGTGAGGCACGAGGCCCGTCAACTCGCTTGCCACCAGATGCAGCTCGTCACCTGCCACTCGCTGACGGTATCCGCGGCTCGGCCGCCTCGGCGCCGTCTCGGAGAGCAGGAAGGGCACAGCGGCGTCTCGCGGCGTGGCTGCGAACACGGAAGAAGCCCCCTCGCGTCCTGCGGGTGCGGGACTCCCCGCAGGTCACGGGGGCGGCGACCCCCGCGACCGAGCCGGCGGCTCACCCTCACCCCGGCGCGGCCCGCGGCGGCTGCGCCCTCCCTCCGCCCGCGGCCTCCGCTCCCGGAACGCCCGGCCCGGCTCCCCCCGTGCGCCGGCGCCCCACTGCCGCCCCCCGCCGGCGCGGCGGGCCCGCGGGACTCGCCACACACCCTGTCCCGCCCGGCACGTGCGCGTGGGGTCCCGCCATGAGGGCAGTTCCAGTGAAAGGAGGGAGGCTCCCAGCATGCACTTGGGCGGAGCCGCAGCTTCCGGTGGGCGTGGCGGGGAAAGGCTTCCGAGTAGCCGCAGGGGGAGTCTGTTCATTTGTGGAGCCCGGGCTGGCCTCAAGCTCACGGCGATCCTCCTGCCTCAGCATTTCCAGGGCTGGGGCTACAGATGTGCACCACCACACCAGATTTATAGGGTGCTGGGGGGGTCAAACTACTGTACTCCTCCTCCAGCCCTTTTTTATTTATTTCTATCTTTTTGGAGACAGGCTCTTACTCTGTAGCCCAGGCTGGTCCTATACTCACTATGTAGCCCAGGTTGGCCTTGGACTCATGTCAATTCTCCTGCCTCGGCCTTCCAAGCGCTGGGATTACAGGCGTGTACCACCACACCCGGCTTATCTGGTGCTGGGGAATTGAACCCAGGGCCTTTGCTAGGCAAACGCTCTATCCACTGTGCTATTCCTCCAGCCCCAATTTTTAATTTTGTAACTTGAATTTTCTTGGTCAGTATCTCTAAAAGGTTTATAGACGTAGGAAAAAAAGACTGGAGGCAAATTTTAGATGTTCTTCTTGCTTTACCCTATGCTCTTGTGCGTCATGAAGCTGGAGGCTGTGTAATCGAGAATCCTCGGTCGCGCTGGTTTTGCTTCTGTTCCTTGGGCAGTGTGCTGGGGCAGGTCACAGCGCTGACTTCCTACCGCAGAGCCCCTTCCCAGCGCGACTTCCAAACCTAAGCTGACCAGTTCCCCTCCCACTCGGGTTGGGCTGCATCCCATGACTTCTGATGCATTTGGTTTGTCACTTCTCATTTTAAGAAACCACAGGGACTAGAGCTTTGGCTCAGGGGTGGAGCAGTTACCTCGCCTGCTCCAGACCCTAGGTTGACACCGGCACAGGGGGTATTATATATATATTTCTTCAACCCTCCAACACATTAATTTTCTAAGTTTCTACACATACAGAAATTTCTATCACCCTCTAAACCGTCCTGAATCCTTAATGTCGGTTTTCCCCTTTCATAATCTTGTGTACATTGATTTGTATTATTTTTAATATGGCTTCTTCTACTCAGAATTGTGTGGAAAATGTGCTCATGTGGATCAGAGTGTCCCTTCTCACCTGCTAAATAGTACGCACCAGCATAGGTGCGCTGGAGCCTGCTTACCCACTGACACTCTGGGTGTAATCAGCGTTTAGTGATTATTGGTAAACATTTTTCACAAGGTTTTCTGTTCAATGTTTTTGTTTCACTGAGACAAACCGAAAATCATGAATTTTAAGACAAGTACCCCTTTCTTTCTAATTTTTAAAACTTATTTATACATCCGTTCCCTTCCCCACCTTTCAACAATCCCCCATGTCCCTTTCCCTCTTCAGTCTTTTCACACTTCCATCTTTTTTTCTTTTCTTTTTTTGAGGCAGGGTCTTGCTCTGTAGCTCAGGGTAGCCTTGGACTCATGGCACTCCTCCTGCCTCAGCCCCTCTGAGTGCTGGGACTACAGGTGTGCGCTAGCACACGTGGCTTTTGTGGTAGTGAGGAATCAAACTTAGGGCCTTATACTTGCTAGGCAATCACTTTAACCACTGGAGCCATTCCTTCAGCCTTCTTTTGCTTTTTTTGTGGCTTGGTTTCCTATTAGAGAAACCATACAATATTTAACATTTTTTGTTAAGACGAGTAGCTCTTTTAACTTTCCAAAACTCTCCCACGGGGTGCACCATACACCAAGGACTCCGCAGCTTGCTTGGGGTAACTCCAACCTGGCTATGCTCCTGCGTACACTGCATCTCAACCTAAACCTCCTCCTGCGACTAGAATCACCAAGCACTTTCCTCACGTGTTCGGTCCAGCCCAGGACATTCACACTGAGCCGTATGTCTGGACCACCTGTATTTTTTATTTTGAGGGTCTTGCTAAGTTACTACATGGCCCACGCTGGGCCTACACTTGTGATACCTCCTGCCTCGGCCTCCCAGAGTGCTGGGACCACAGGCCTGCGCCACCAGGTCGGCCTTCATGTATCATTATTTGCAAAAGTCACATTCAAGACTCTTGCTCCTTCTTAGCCCTCAGCCTGTTGTGAAGCGTATGAGCTTGAGGATGTCCTCAGTCAGAGCCTGGCTTGTCCCACTTGCTTACAGGTATCCTGAAGAACACAGCTTTCAGTAATCCCTAACATCCCATTTTAAGGTTCTCTGCCAGTCACTTTATGAAGCGGTCTCCCCATGCCTGCTTCTGCAAACTTTACAGCCTTGACCCTGTACAGGAAGATCTAGAATCCATCTGAACTTTTTTTGTGTCTGGCATGAGGTAGTGCACAGTGTTACATATTTTTAATATGGGTAATTACTTGGTTCAGAACTGTTTAACACTTTCAACATTAGATTTGTTTCCTCTGCCAAAAGATGACCACATGTCCTTCCAGGTTCCTCCGTCTGCCCATCAGTATCTGTCTTTACTAGGATTTTAAAGGTGTAATGTCCGGTCCTGAGCTGGCAGCACTGGGAAAGTTGTTTCAAAACTGCTCAAAATCAGTAATGAGTATCAGAGCTAGGCCTTCAACTGTGCAAGTGACTGAGGTGGTTCTCCATCAGTGGCTGCAGCCTACACCTGTGGCATATCTCTGCTGACGTGGGGCGAGCACAGGAACTCTGCATGGGAGATCCTCCAATATGGGGGCTAATACTTGTGAGGAGAGGTTGAAGAAGCTGAAAAGGAGTGGGAGGCTTACCAACTGGTAACTAAGAAGAAAACTGAAAAACTGAAAAGTAGATAGAAAACTTGGAAAAGACCAAAGTCACAGGTCACATTCAGAGAGGCACAAAAACCTCTGGCGAGGCCTTGCTGTGAAACCAGAAGGCACCATTCCTCACCAGCCTCGGTAGTTATGAGCTTACCTTCTACTCAGGTGAGTATTCAGAAGCATATGAGAAGAATAGCAAAACTCAGGTTTGTGTCAGTGTGTCTGCCTGAAGTGGGTGCTCACTTGTAGCACAGTGTACGACCACCAGTTGTATCAAGGTCACTGAGACTTGCTCCAAGACAGGGCAAAAGACTTATGTTAAAGACAACATATGTATTGAAAGTAGCAATTTTATTTGAGTTAAAATTATTTACAAAAACCCAAAGACATACTTCATGAAACTGGTACAAACTATTTTTTCCTGCCGTTGGCTTTTGCTCCAAAGATCACAGCTGAGAAATACTGTATAAAATAAAAATAGGATTGGATTCAGAAAAAGTATTCTACTGTTCTAATTTCCAATTGGTAGTATTTACAGAAATATTTACAATGGAAAAAAGGTTACTTTAAAACTTTAGTTAATTTGCAAGTCAGCCTCAAGTACCCTAAAATGCAGAGTTCTCTGAGGGTTAAAACACACAAATGCACTGCGCTCAGTGGGATGGTCTCTCCATCTGCGTCTTTATCAGTGCTTGACAATTAGTTATTATTTAAAAGACAAAACAAAAAGCTGTTAAACACTGAGGTAAATCAATTTTCAAATGATTACCAGTGTAACAGAAAAATGTGCTTCGCCCTGACTGATCCCATTCAAATGGTTTGTAATCTTCCTGACCATCTGCCCCAAATCAGTTTGACCATTCTCTTCCCTAGACCCAATTATTAATAAATAGCAGTATATTTCAAGACAACTCAACAAAATCCAGCTAACTAACTGAACTTCACGGGTAGTGTGTACCAATATGCTGCTTTCTGAAGCTGGCTGAGCAAGCTTTTAGATCAGGGCACTCTAATCTCCATCTTTCCTGTGTTACACTGGCGCACTGCATTCTTAACAGGTGACAGGTGGGGGTTGGCAGGGAAGAAGGAAGAAAAAAACAATCTGCCTGGAATCAGTTACTTCCTCATAGTTTTCCCAACAATCTGCATTATCAAAAATAGGAAGACAATAGAAGGCAGCCCCTGCATTAGAAACATTACAGCTGGCACAGATACAAGAGCCCCAGTTTGTCACTTTATACACGGAAATATAACAAAGTCTAAATGGGTAAAAATTAGACTTTTAGTTATTTTTCCCAATACACACCAAACTAATATTTTTATGGCTTCAAGTTTTACAAATCCAATGAAGAAACACGATGCAGCTACCTGAAAGGTCAGTAAAGGTCATGAATGGACGAGGCCCCTGGAGGGCCTGGCCTCGGGCCCAACGGGTTCAAAGAAAAGCGTAACCAGTGATCTGAACAACACACAAGAAAAAAACTGCAATGCTGCGGAATAATTAAAATATGTCTGTGTGTTCCACACTATTTTCCGAACAATACCTGTTCTTCTATGAATAAAAAATCTGAATGAAAAAAGGGTCTTCTCTAAACCAGCAATTTTAAGGCTTCGCGTTTATGCAATTGATCCTGTTGCTCTACAGAAGAAAATACAGTCTGGAAACATAATTTCCACATTGGTGTTTTAGCTTCCGTATACTCACTGTACTCAACATTAGAAAATATATCTGGAAATCCTCCCTCAAAACAGAACAATGTCTCAAGAGCCTCCCTAGCACTAGCTAAACTACCCTGGGCTTGTGACTTTGTTTCATCCTTTACAGGCGGGCACAGAGTCTTACTTAAGAGTCCCTCCGACTGTGACTGGTCTGCGCCTGCAGCCACGACGCACTACGGTATGATACTGAACTGGTCACGGCCTCAAAAGTGAAAAAGAGCTTAACACCCAAACCTAATCAAGAATAAAAAAATATACTATTAATCCCTTATGTCTTTGGATTTCATCTAATTTTAAATATAGACAGTAGTAGTTCAGGGAACAACAACAAAAAATTCACAAAATTATTAAAAGCTTTATTTACGATTGGAATCATTCAACAAAAAAGCAAAAGCAAATGAGCCTGAAAAAGGAACCAAGCTGCTGTCTAGAGCGTCCTCAGAACACTCGACACCTCAGTAGCTAAGCTGCCTCTGCCCCGGCTGGCATGACAACAGTGGCTCAGCACACAGCAGTTGCACTCGCAGCAGCACAAGGTCCCCTCCGCTCGGCCCCTGTGGGAGGCAAGGACACGCGGAAGGTATACATCTGCCAAGGAAGTGTACTTAAATACTGCATGGGACTGCGAACAGCCTGAACCTTTTCCCTCATTTTTGATAGTTGCAGATTGATGTAGTAACTGTCATTTAGCAAATGCAGAATGCAGGATGAGGAAATCAGGTGGTCTTAAAAATCCAAACACGAGGATATGGATGAATGTTCCTGGTCTAGCTCAAGGACTTCTTTCATGATTTTTCTTTCTAAGGATAGCTCAGCCTCGCGAGCACCTGAAGCGAAGGTGAAGCAGCTAGCAGTGCTCCAAATACTCGATCACTCTGGAGATGGATTTCTGGCCCGTCGTTCCAACAGCACACTGGGAGCGGGGGGAGGGAGGAAAGAGCGGTGAGTATTTAATAAAAGTTTTAAATAAAATATTCATCCCACTTGAACTTCTTAGGAAGCTACTGAACTGAACCTTACAGAGTATATGGAAACAAGCCACTCGCTTTTATTCCACAGCATTTTGGCACGAGAGTGATTACCTTAAAGAAACGTCGTCCCCTTCACCACCACCATGGCCACAGGGTTTATACCGTCTACTGCCAACATATCATACTTAAATTTAAAACCACATGCGCTGCAGTGGGAGTACTTACAGTAAGATTCATGAAGCTGAGGAACTTTTTGAGCATCTCTGTCATGATGGAGAAGTCCCCCTCTGGCAGGTACTCCCGCACCGTCGTGACGTTGATCTGAGGAGAGAGGACCCTGGTCAGCCAGCAGGCAGCAAACCCCAGTCAGCAGGGTGATGGTCCTAGCGCACACCCACTGCGGTGGTCAGCCCCTCCCATAGGCACTCTCTCATTAGGGGTCACTGTGTCCCAGGCCCACCCCTAGGAGGCTGGCTGAGGCCACGGAGATGGCCTGCAAGCCCATCCACTTCTGGCAACGCAGACAAAGGTCCGGAACAACCAATTGCACTGTTCAATGCATGTGTAAGGGAGAAGAGGGTGTTATAATTTGAGAAAATAATTAGAGCTATTTTAAAGTAAAGAAAGCAAATGCCTCACGCTCCACAGGAGAATTAATTACACACAACATGAACGACCAAAACACAACTCACAATACATAGGTTGTAGGCCAACAGCAGGAGAAAAAGGTGCTTGCAGCAGTAGCCAGCTTACATGGAAGCCAGCCTGCTATAAAAGAAAATACTACTCAGCTGCTTTAAATCTGTAACTTCACTGTATTTAAAAATCCTTAAAGCTTTAAAAGGCATAAAAGCAAGCTCTCCTAAGAAGGCTCATCTACAAGAGTGTGTTTTCCTGAGCTTGAGAACACAAAGGGGGAAAGGCTTCCCATGTGGCACTGGCTGAGGGCAAAGAAGGAGAGATGCCGGACTCCAAGGCAACCTGCCAACACCAGCCCCTTCCTGTGCGTCCTCCTCCTGGGCACAAGTGATACACAGAAGCACACTAGGGGAGGGGCCCAGTGTCAGAAAAAGCGCTCACCCCAGGGCTGCTGAAGCTGGTGTTCCCCACGACCCACACACAAGCCAAGCCCTACACAAGGTCCCCAGTAGGAAAATGCGGCCTCCGACCGAGGAGACATTGGCGCTCCTGCACTCTTGATGAAAGTCCCTCTCTAACCTGATCAAATCCGTCTTTGTCCACACTTCAGGACGCGCCATTTTTTAACAGTGAGGCAGTGGGAAGGATGGTCACACACTTCAACAGCCTGTAGCAAGTCCAAAGAAATGGCACAGTAGGGCACGGACTTGAGGGGTCAGCTGAGCCTGGGCCTGGAGAAGCAGCCTGAGGGTTGGATCTTAGGATGGCAAACGTAGCCCTCCTTTCCTTCCTCACCATCACCAAAGGTACCAGGAGAGGAAAGGCAGAGTGTGGTGGCAATTTGCAAGGTTCCAGAAATGAGAAGGGCGAGGCAGCTGCACGAGTAGTGAGGAGATGCCACCACACACCTAGGTGCACCAGGGTAGGCAGACAAGCTCAGCCCCCCCCCCCCCCAGGTGGGCCACCCTCGGGCCAGCTCTCTCACTCTTACCCTGTGCCAACCAACTTCCTCTCACTCTGTGGCAGCATCATTTAGCTTTTGGGTCAATCACGACTTGTCTACGAGGCAACTACCATGCCTGGGGTTCTATGAATTCACGACATTGCCCTAAACTTAAGAACCTTATCAGCCTCTCTAGGGACAAGAGAGATTCAAACAAACATTAGCAGAAACATGGGGAAGAAGACCCGAGATGACTCAACACATGGTGCTAGCACTACATAAAGCACTGTTACTAGCATGGTTACATACAGCTGAATCCATGGCATGTGCAAACCAGAACACCCAAGTAAATATTATGTCCCCTGTTTTTGAGACCTGCCTCTTTCTCATTCCCCGAGTCAGTTCCCATTTTCCCTTAAAATCCTACCACTAGAAGGAAGGAAGCTAAGCCACGTGAGCCTGGAGGCCAGGGCCTGGGGGCATTTCTGCTGGTCACAGCATATACACAGTAGAGAAGCACAGGGCCTTTGCACTAAGCTCCATCCCAGCACATTCCTTATTTTAGATTCTGAGACAGAGTCTTGCTAAGTTGCCCAGGCTTTGCTCAAATGGGCAAGCTGACTGATACAGGAAGTTACCCAGGATATAAACAAAAGGAGGTGACAGGAGAGGGAGGAGGGCAGCACAGAGAACTCAGAGGCACAAATGGGGAACACGACTCACCCTCCCACATCTGCGCCTGCTTTCTCTGGAAGCAACTCTCCTGTCCGCTGCCTCCTGAATGCCCTTGCTCCAAGGGGAATCCCTTTCCACTGTAAACGTAGCTCCTCCTGACCTGTCACCTAACACAGGCCCCCACTTTGGCTCTCCCATAGTAGCAGCCTGTCCAGCAGCCACAATTTCCCCGTAGGTGCTGCCCAGCCGCGTATCTGTACCCTTGAGTTTCCCATACTTAGCTCCTGGCCCTCCAAACCCTATGGGACGGTCCCACATTCTTGGCCAGTAACTGGCTCAGACAAAAGCATGTGACCCAGGACTGGCCAAGAACAGGGGAATCTACTGGAATGGGGGGAGGCCTCCTGGGGAGAAAACACAAAGGAAGAGAGGCACCTTCCACTGCTGGGTATTATTCAATAGATAGGCGTCTGTTAAATAACACCTAGATGTTAGCTGTGGCCCTGAGGACATGTCAGGGACTGCACCCTGAAGACAGAAATGGGAGTCTGGGGCACAGCTCAGAGGTTAAAGTGCCTGCCTAGCAAGTGCAAGGCCCTGAGCGTGACTGCCCAGCACACGTAACAGCTGGGTGCAATGGCAAACACTTGTTAATCCCAGCACTCTAGAAAGTCTACAGCAGGGGACTGCACATTTGAGCACAGTCTGGGCAACTTCAAAAGACTGTCTTAAAATCTCAAATAAAAAATGGGCTGGGGATGGACCTCATTGCAAAGGCGTTGGTTTCAGGCTCCAGTACCACCACCACCACCACCACCACCACCACCACCACCACCACCAACAACAACAACAACAAAATCAAAAAAACAAACAGCAAGTAATTTAAAGTTAACTATTAATACTGAGAAGTGCAAAATATTTTCCTGTTTTTCTTTCATAGAGAAGAAATAAAAGTGCATAATGAACAATCCCATAACCAGAAGCCTTTCTGAAGTAAAGGACGCATAAGCAAGGAAAAATTAAAGGGATAAGTGAATGAAGAGGTGTCATAAACCTGTTACTTGGGAATCTTTTAAAGCTACTACGTAAGCATCTCCCCACTGTGTACTCACGGGACTCTCCTGGCAGAGACAGCCAAGCAGCAGTGCCGTGTAGGAGGCCACGATGCAGTCTTCCATGTGCTTGCCAGCATGCTGCAGGGCTGAGAACAGAGGACACCAACCGTTAGCCAAGGGAAAGACAGCCCCAACGGGAAGCCGCAGCAGCACACACCTGTTGGGGGTCCATATACAGCATGAAGCGTTCCTACAACTCAACAAATAAAGATAAACCTCCCAAACAGGGGGCCGAGAACTTGAAGAGTCATTTCTTCAAAGGTACATAAAAAGGCCAATAAGCACACAGACATCTTGATATTTACGTTGTTATAGTCACCAGGAACTGCAAAGGAAGCCAAGGGGTACTAAAGCTACTTTTTTAAAGTGGCTACTAATTTTTTGAAAACACAAATAATTTCGGGGTATTTGAGAAAATGAGCCCTCAGTTATTTCTGATAGGAAGGTAAAATGGAATAGCCATACTAGACAACAGTTTGGCATTTCATTAAAATTCTACCCCCATGTATCTCTGAGAAATGCAAGCAGGAGTTGCCAAAAAATAAAACTGCAGCTGCTCACGGCATCACTGGTGACAGCTGAAACGCAGGACTCTAGTGTCCGTCAAGGACAGATGGTGAACAAAAGGCAACAGACTGGTAGGACAGAGTATTACATGGCTACCTAACCAAGGAACACAGGACTGACACGTGACAAGTGGGTAACACAGCAGGCTTGTCCTCGGCTATTCAAATATGAATCTGGTACACAGGCATGCTCTGCGTGCAGCCAACAGGAAGGAGCCTGACACGCCTCCTACTGCATGAGTCTCTTGATATGGAATGTCTGAGACAGGCAACTTCAATGGCTACACTCTTGCTTTAACCACTGAGCCATTCCTCCAGCCCTTCAGTGCATGTCTTATATGTGCTCCAGGAATTACCCTTTGACTTTAATAACTACAACTGCAACTCATAATAATGTATCTTGTTTTTTCTTCCTTTTTTTTTTTCTGGGGCAGAGTCTCATTCTGTAGCCCAGGCTGGCCTTGGACTCAAGACAATCTGCCTGCCTCAACCTCCTGAATGCTGGGATTATAGGCATGTATCACCATGCATAGCTTTACATGGAGCTGAGGAAATCACACTCAGGACCTTGCCTACCAAGTGCTTTAACCGTTATGCCACTCCTCTAGCCCTGTATCTAATTTTCAAGAGAGGCTGATAAAAGAATTAAAAATTCAAAAGTGGACAAGCCATCGTAACAGCTACTCCTCTTTACAGACTGAGAGGCGGCCCAGGAGCACAGTGACCTCACTAGACGCTTCTTTCCTGTCATTAGTGAGCCTCCCTCGGCCCTGGAAGAACAAAAGAAAAGTACTGGGCTACCGGAGCTGCTCTGGACCAAACTCAGGAGGCCTAAGGTAACAGCTCACATGTCACCACACGTGAGCTAAGCAGGTTTTTAAGAAGCCCTCCTGGGCGCAGCCCTGCTGCACCAGAGCACACCACTGAAGGCGCACGCACCCTTGTTGAGGTCGAGCTCCTCGTCGTCCTCTTCCTTCTTGTGCTGGTCCTCCGCGCCCTCACTCCTCTCCGCTGACACCCACTGTATCTCCCCGCTGGTCTCTTGCCACTCTCCGCTCCTGTCGTGCTGAGCGGTGGGTGCATCTTTGATCAGCTCATCTGTTTTGCTCTCTGCCAGCTGGGCTGCTCGCTCTCGCTCCAGGAACAGCTAGGAAGTATTTTTGAAGAGCATTAAAGACACCACCAAGCAGTACGTATATACCAAATATTTTCCTTTTAATAAAATATGGTGCTAGGAGATGGAATCCAGAGCCTCACGCTTGCTAGGTAGGCACTGTAACTACTGACCTATGCTCTCAGCCCCTAAAAATTATCGACCTGGAATGCTTTTCTACTCTATTTTTGATATTAGAATTAGGAGTCATTTCTTGATGTCTGAATATAAAGGAGAGATATTCTACAGTAAGAGTGGCGAACCTAAGCAACCCAATGGTACTACAATCTGATAATTACACAGACGGATGAAAAGTATCACACGGTATCCAAAAGAAGTCCTGGATATGATGCAAGAGGACCAGAGGGTCCCCTCACATGAGGCTGCTGCACTGGCACCAATGCAGCAGTGGGAATGGCACCTGTGGACTCTCTGTTCGCATGTGAGTAAAGCAGCTCAAGCGGTGGCTTCACAACTGCTGGGGCTACTAATGGTATATTTCTATTCATTTTTTGTTCCATCTGAACAAGTCAGTTTAAAAGACAGGGACCAGAACGGTTTTTAAAAAAGCTACAACTGTACCAGGTCATTCTCCTCCGCGGCAAGTAGGAGTGACCCTGACACACGCACCAATGTGGACAGAACTCATGAGCTTAGTGGAAGTTCTCCTGAGGTCACACACTGAGGTATTCCACCTACGGAACACCTTCAGAAGGACACGGTGTGGAGGTGCAGAGCACACCAGCACCAGCCAGGTGGCGGCTGGGTGGGGGAACCAGGAAGGACCTCTTCTGGAGTGACCGCTGCGCACCTTCACATGCTAATGGCAAACATACGCACTGTATCTCTGAGGCAAACTGCATAGAAATGTATGTGGTACAATACACGCTACACACCTGCACAATCACGTGCAGGTTGAAAAGGGCAAAACAGAATAGAGCTAAGAATCACACAACAGTGTAACTCCCTGGCTCAGATTCTGTGGGTTACACAGGACGGCACTGCCTGAGAAGCTGGGTCAGGGTACACAGTATTCTTTGTACTATTTTTGTCACTTCCAGTAGGAATAATTATTTCAAAACAGAAAATTTTAAAAAAAATTACACCAAAAGGAAATGCTTCTTTTGGCAGGAAAACAAATGTGTCAATAGGACCCCCCCCAAAAAAAAATAGGTGCCAGATATTTTTTAATGTTTTTACTGTTAAGTGAATCTCCATGTGACACCTAAAGAACAAAATCAGCCACGTCCAGTGTTAGTGCGTCCCACTGCCACTTACCACTAGTGTGCTTTGTAAATGACACACAGCTTCTTCCTAGTTTCACATCTAATTTAGTCTCAAATAACTGAACACACTAAAGTAAGTTTGCTTAAGTTGGGCATGGTGGCGAATGTCTGTAATCCCAGCACTCACTCCCAGCGGAGGCAGGAGGATTCCCGTGAGTTCAAGGCCAGCCTGGACTACACAGTGAGTTTAGTACCAGCCCGGGCTACAGACAGAATGAGACCCTGTCTCACAAATACATAAAGTTTGCTTAACTAAGTATTCTAAATTCTATGAACAAAAAGCCTATGATACACACTAATTTCCCAAGTTTAATATTCCATATCACAAATATACACTAATAAAAATAAGGGGAAAAATAAATCTTAAAAAAAATAAAGCAAGCCTAGGGATGACTTTTTAATATATGGTCAATATTCAGTTACATACAAC
Organism: Ctenodactylus gundi; assembly: GCA_004027205.1. NCBI lineage: Eukaryota > Metazoa > Chordata > Mammalia > Rodentia > Ctenodactylidae > Ctenodactylus > Ctenodactylus gundi. The sequence goes on from PVKB01000111.1 coordinate 625,861, forward strand.
ACAGACAAAGAAGAAAGGATAATGAGAAACAGGACTAAAAACAACTTAAAGTACGACCCATCCCAGCACGTCCCAGCCTCAGAAGGGCCACTTTCAGATCATCGAGAAGTGGGTGAGTGATGGATTCTAGTTCTGCAGCTGTGGCCTATGAGACTCTAGCCACAGATTAGACTCCTAAGTGATGCTAATGGACCAGAGATGGATGTGACTGGGCTGATCTGTCTGCTGTATTCTACTTTTCATTCATAAACAAATGTGTTTTGTCTCTGGTTTTTTGTTAACAACACTTATGTAGTTAACAGCAGCTGAGGAGCCAACACAGTAAAGTAAGGCTGCACCTCTGATGGAACCCCTTTCTGATCTGAACAGAAAAGTATACCACATTTTTAACTGGTTAAGAATTTCAGTATAAAATAAGCCCTAGAAACTATGACTATTTAAAACTTGGCCAGGTCTAAAACTCTGTCCTTACCACAGACACGCTTCAGGAGTTATAAGTGAAAAGGAAGCAGGTGTCTCTAACACAGGCAATGAGAGATGAAACAGACCGAGGCACGGAGCTGCTGTTTACCTGCACCAGAGCCTGAACCGCGTGAACCTGGCCAGCTGTCCTCAGGCTGTCCTCTCCGCCGTCAACGCAGACAGAGGAATCAAAGGAACATGACGTCTCCATGTTGACGAGACAGTGCCGATTCCGAGCGCTGTACTCCACTAGGTTGATCAGTAGACCCAAGCCCTAAGAAACAGTTGAGAGGCACATTATGACACATGAGAAGTTACAACCAAAATAACGACGTGTATACTTTTTGAGGCAGCAGAAAAACCCACCCAGTGATTTTCCATCTGCAAAATGGTTAAAATGAGTATGTAAAAAATTGATATCCCTATAGTTTTGAATCATTATTTTGGGTTTCTATACTTTTTATTACCTCCACAAAGAAAAGGAAAACACTAGAAAGTATTTTCATAAGGAATCTGTCAAAAACTATTCAGAATATATTAAATAAATGACTCTCAAACTCAAAACTACAGGGATGTTTTCCCCATCTAGTTAGGCCAAATGCTCATTTCCAACGCAGCATCTCCACTCACCAGCACTCGAATGTCGAATCTCTGCTCCTGAGGTAGGTACTTCGGGACCTGAAGCACACAGTTCATGGCTGTGCTGATGAGGCCGTCCTGTTCCCCTGTTTTGGTGCTGCCCCACTCTGAATAAAGAAATGGAAAGAGTAGAATGTTACAGATTCTTCCTGACACTACCAATCACGCTCATTACAGTGATCACTAACTTTAAAAACTCCTTGGCAGTGCCAGGTCTACCTAGCCCTCTGGGAGCCAGGCAACACATATGGACATTTGTACCATCAGTACACCCAAGAAGAAACCAAGGGAAGAGACTGCTTCCTGTGTGACACGACAGCCAGCTACGCACCATTGTCATTAGTGAGGTTGAGCAGCACCCCGATGATGGCCCGCATGCAGTCCTCGACGGCCTTGCCCACGTGGTTCGCTACGTTCTGGTGAGGCAGGGGCTTAGTGTCCGCTATGCAGATGCTGTTCTCCGCGCGATTATACCGCTGAATCAGCTCTTCACAATGCTGTAATGCTCTTAAGACATAATGAAATGTACACAATTACGGTAGCTAATAAAAGTTAAGACAAATTTCTATTTTGGGGGCTGAGCCAACTGTCATATTTTTTCTATTCTCAAAATTGTTTTTAAATTATTCAATCACATACCACGTAAGTCTTCCTTATCACAATGGATGATAATTTTTAAAAAATACGGCTGGAGGAATGGCACAGCAGCTAAAGTGCTTGTCTTGCAAGCACAAGGCCCTGAGTTCAATTCCCCAGCACCACATAAAGCTGGGCATGGTGGCGCACGCTGATTAATCCCAGCACTTGGGAAGCTGAGGCAGGAGGATTACCATGAGTCCAAGGCTAGCCTGGGCTCCACAGTGAGTTCAAGGCCAGCCTGGGCTACTGAGCGAGACCTTGCCTCAAAAAAAATAAATAAATGAATAAATAAATAAATAAATAAATAACTTCTCTAAGGGAAGTTAAAACTAAAAACTTAGGGCATGCTGACTATGGTGGTACATGTGTAAGTCTCAGCCACAAAGAAGGCTGAGAAAGGAGGATCCTTCAGCCCAGGAAAATGGGACAGGCTGAGTACCACAGCAAGACCTAGTCTCAAAAACAAAAATATAAACAAACAAAAAAACCCACTTATGACAGACATGCCAGGCACAGTGGCAATCACCTTTAATCCTAAAACTCTGAGATGCTAAGGCAGAAGGATCACAAGTGTGAGCCCAGCCTGAGCAACTCAGAGAGCTGGGGATCTAGGGATAAGCTCAGCATGAAGGACGTGGGTTCAATTCCCCAGTACTGCAAAACCAATCAAACCCACAGCAGAAGCTACTGTCTAAAATACCTACATGAGTTGTTCTCCAACTCAGAGATCTCTCCAACCCAAAAGGCTGATCCAACCGTTCCTCAAACAGCAAGTATTTAAAAACTCATGTTGGGTATTTATGAATGTCTCTTAGAGTACCAGCTCTTAGCAGGTGGGCAGGGTTATCAAGACCATCTGGTACAGGGGAGCACTGAATATCGGATATGTATCGCAGAGAATCACTTTTTTAACTTGAGCTCACTCAGACTGACATGCCTCTGGAGGCTGAACAAGGATTATGAACTACACTCAAGGATTTTCTAGATGGAAGCCAAAATAACAAGAAATCAGAATCCTTACATAGGTCCCATGTATCTGAAGGGTTTGTTTTGTTTTTGTGGAACTGGAGATTGAACCCAGCCCTTTTTCCATTTTGAGAGCTGGTCTTGCTTAGTTGCCCAGACTGGGCTGGAACTTGCAATCTTTCTACCTCAGCCTCCTCAAGTACTAGGATTATAGGCATATGATAATACACCTGAGTCTGAAGGCACTCTTTAAACCATCAAGTCCATCTTTTTCCCGGGGGGGGGGCGGGGGGGGGGGGGGGGGGGGGGAGGGTCAGGGAGGAGTGTGGGTACTGAGGATTGAACCCATGGCCTTTACACTGGGCAACCCAGTGTAAAGAATTTTCAGAAAGAGTCTCATGAAGATGCCCGAGATGGACTCAAACTTACAATGTTCCTACCTCAGCCTCCAAAAGTGCCAGGACTATAGGCGTATGCCACTATGCCAGGCAAATGTTTTTAGAAGCCCAACAGAGATCAACAAAGTTGACTAAGCATCTGTTTATTCTTCATATATCATATATATCTCATAAAGCCATTAAAGACAATCTATCATATTTACTCCATTCCTGGCTGATTATTTTTTCAAACCTACTGAGGAAATGCTATAAGGTTCCGAGTATTTCACAACTAGTTAGGAAGGGGTTCCTTGTGTTTAACCTAAGATAGTTTATGTTCTGATGTTTGGGGATAATGGCAGAATTATCCTGTTATCACCCTGAAGTGGTTTAAGTTGTACTGAGCCAAACTGTGGTTTTGAAGGGAGCAGGGTTAACATTAATTCTTTTTTCAGTAGGTTATCCTTGCATCTCTCAAGATTCTAATGAAAACCTCATCACTCAGAGGAGTACTCGCTCCAACATCCAATTCTGACCTCTCCTGCCACTTCTAATACAGCTGATGTGAATTTCCTAACCACGATGAAAGAGACAAAGCCTATAATAGTACTACTTTCTTTTCCAAGGCATCTGTATACAAAAGAGGCCTTTTAAAATCAGAATATACAACATTTTTATTTGTCAAATAGAACTGGACACAGATTTAACACAAGAAGAGCTGGTGATGTGAGAGTGAGTGGATGTGTTAAGGGTACTAAATGTGATGTACAATTTACAAAGACAAAAACAGAGATAGAGATGTTAAGGCATCTGAACTCACTTCTAATTACCACAGAAGAAAAATAAAAAACCAAAAGAATAAGTTACAACAGAAGAGAGAGAGGATAAGGTTACAGGCGAAAATAAGATTAACTAAAATGGTGACTAGTGAAGGTAAGTAATATGTACAAAACAATTCACACTATTTAGTCTACTTTCGTCTAAGTTTGAAATTTTCCAAACCAGACAGATAAACTAGAGTCAGACTGTCATGGCCCTTCCTCTGATAAAGAAACTGAACATGTATCTAAAGACAATCAAGAGACTGTGGATTTATTTTTTCAAAGGGTTATCTGGAAAAAGAACTCCCTGTGGCATTCCACTGGCCAAGCTACAGACCAGAGAACTAGGGCAGAGATAGCAAAAACCAGGGCAGAGCTCTCAGGAAGAGGCTGATGTGACAGGCTAGACCCAGGACAGGAGCTGCCCATGTACCAAGGTGACAGCACTAGCCTACTTGTGATGGAGAGGAGACAGAAGTTGTGGAATGGGGTCAGCTCATACATAGGACAGGCAGAAACAAAGGGCAAAGGAAGGGGCCTGAGAAAGGCCACTCATAAAAACACCACAAATGGATTAATACTTAGTGTTTACTATATGCTACACACATTAATCAACCCACTAGTACATATTATACATAAAATACAAAAGATACATTAAGAAGGAAGGTAGTAAGACCTTATTTTCTTTATAGTCAACTCAAGTATTTTTAATAAATAATAAGATATTTTAGAACAACTTACTTAGCTGATGAAATAATGAGTTGCGAATCTTTGTATGCTATCAAGTAGCTTTGATTCTCTGGATTATGCACTGTGACCTAGAGGGAAGAATGGGAGGTTAGTCTGCCAACCCATTAACATCCAATTACTTAAACATCATGCTGCATTCAACCCACAATTCACTGGTTACAGGCTTAAAAGGACTACATATAGCTTTATCATAAAAATATCACTGTCATAATTATTCATAACTAAAAGATGTTTTTACTGTACATTCACTGTAATGATCTGCCAAATACCCTGGATGTCAAAAAAACAATCTTTACCTTATAAATAGGTTAGTACTTTAAAGGTCATAAATGAAATTTTCATAAAGTACTCTACCTCTGAGCCTGTACCTTTAGGAACATTACTCTAAGAAAGAGAAGACCAATTCCATCTACGCCAGGAGCTACTGAGGTTATTTTTTAAAGCACCTGGCTAAACCAACCAAATCACGAAAGTTAAGCTTCCTGAAATTCACTGGCAGTAAACGCTAATCTATACTGGCGCAGGTTATTTGTTAAAGCCAAAGAATAATCTTTCCCTAGTAACAAATATTCTAACTTGTGACCTCAATTTGACCCAAATAAAAGCTAAAATTTAAAAATGTCGATTAAAACTAAAATGAATTTAAAAATCCATTTTCACTCTTGAAGACCTGCTTTTAATCTCCAACACCAAACACACACACACACACACACACACACACACACACACACACACACACACTCCACACCTGAACTTTGCTAAACTCTTGTTTTCTACAAAAAGTCAATGGAGTTAAACAGAATTTCAGTAAAGAGCATAAAGTCTGGTATACATAAGCCTTAATTAAAAAAAAACTGAATTAGAAAGGTTTCTTTTGGGAACAATGATACATATTCTTAAAATAATAAACTCATTTAAATTGTTAATAACTGGTTGCTCAAATAATGTGTGCAATTTTAACTTGGGTAACAAAACTATATATATATATATATATATATATATATATATATATATATATATATATATATATATGATAGTTACACACAGCAGTCACCAGGAAAACTGGATAATTCCAGTGTCTGCCCAGAGGCAGAGCACTTGCCTAGCGTTCATTCACAAGGCCCTGGGTCCCGCCCCACACCACATACTTACACTTTCTAAAACTCGCAAACATCTCTCTGCTCCCCACAATGAGGCTACTAATTTTTCTTCATCCTCATCTCTACTCAAATGATCCACACATTCTTTTACTACATGAAAAGAAATGGACATAAATTAGTCTTCTTTTTCTTTCCTTCTTTTCTTTTCAAGACAGTCTTGCTCTGTAGTCCAGACTAGTCCACACTATGCAGACTAGGTAGGCCTCAAACTCACAGCAATCTTCCTGCCTCAGCCTCCCAAATGCTGGGGATTACAGGTGTGTGTCACCACACCCAGCTTCCACGTTAGTGTTTCTTACTGCCTAAATTCTCGCCCCTTGGCTATCTATGAATGCCATCTGTAGACAAGCAATGAAGACCCTGGCGTCTCTGTGAAGATTCCTATTCTGTTTGACAGTGCTAAGAGTTAGTTTCAAATGCATGAGATCCTGTAGTCCCGTAAACCCCAGTATCAAAGGAGCAATGGCCTCCACTTTATAAGATGGAGATCTGCAGGATACTATTGAAAGAAGATAACTTTTCAAATTGATTATTTTTTTTTTACATAAACGGTTTTCCCTTCATGCTTTAAATACACGAAAACACAAGACATGGACATATCCATACCTTTATCTACAATATGATCCAGACCACCCAAAAGCCGAAGCTCTTCTTTAAACCAGTCTCCTGCTCGTTTGGAAGTAAGGGACAGCAATGTCTCCATAGCCAAATGCCCAGTCTGGAAATCAGAAGCACCATCAGGAACGTCACTGCTTAGAAATAACTGAGGCACACTTTTAGAAACTACCATTCTTCATAACACTTCCTTGCGTGCTACCCGCAAATGGGGATCTTTTCTAACCGTACGTACTTCTGTAAACAAAACAAACTACGTTTTAACTTTATCAAAATTGTCTCACTCAAGAATGTTTTTAACTACATGGCTTGTTTTCATAGGGAAAAAAAAACTTGTCATTAAAAGCAGTGAGGCCAGGGGTGTAGCTCAGTGTTTAAAGCACTTGTGTAGCAAGAGCCAAGACTCTGGGTTCAATTCTCTGGCACCATGTAAGCCATGTGTAATCCCAGCACTCAGGAGGGCTGAGGCAGGAAGACTGCTGTGAGTTCAAGGCCAGGCTGGGCTATAGAAAGAGACCCTGAAATAAATGACTGTTTTTATCACTTCAATATAGTATGTACTAATACTGTTATTTGTATAGAAGCTCAAGTGTGGTGCTAAAAAATCAAAGTACAAATTTTTTTTAACTGTAAACCAATATACAGGATTAGTTTGCTACAAAGGATGGAACAAGCAGCACTCTTTGGGAGCGAGCTGCAGGCCCACCACCTGTCTTGAGGGTTTCAAGAGCACCACTTTAAGCAGTGGCAATCTGTTCAGCTTGTATTTTCCTGACTATAGTAAGCTTGAGCACTCTCCCCTATCAACCACACTTATTAGTTAACCGTATTTCTATTTTGAGTGCCCTGTTCATCGTTTTCATATGTTCCTGCAGGCTCCCTGTCTGCACCTGCTACGTAGCTTCTCATCAATTTCTGACACAAGTCATTTATCACGTAAGTGCTGCAGACACACCTCTCCCAACTGCACACTGCAGGTGAGCAGTTCGACCACCCTAAGCCTGAGGTCATCATGGCTGGTATACATCACATTTAAAACTACACCCACGTGCATGAGTGTTTGATGTTCAGGACTACCGCTAGAGGGAGCACATAAAAACCGTACTTCAAACCAGGTTAAGGTTTCTTTTTTCTAACTCATTTCACTTTTTAAAAGCATACAGACACTTCCCAACAAACAGCAATCTGGATCATACCATAATAAAGGCACTTTAGCATAACAGAAGAAATGCTTTAATTAGCAAAGACTGAAAAGACCTGGTTTTCTTCCCAACGCTTCTGCCCTTCAAAAGATGCAAATTTACATCCTGGCCTATATTATATTTGGAACAGAATATAAATCAGATATTTAGAAATACAAACAACAGACCTTACCAGTAAAAATCTTAGGAGAGGGATCTAGAATATTTTAATCTATTTAATCTATTTTTCGTCTTTGAAAAAAAGTTGCTGTGCAAGGGGACAAATACAGAATGAAACTTTCCAAAACAGATTCAACTGTGCCCAATTCTTACAGAGTAAGTCCTTCAAGAATATTTTAAAGCCAAATTTAATTTGGTTCTGATGGACCAGCTCATGAGTCCTGAAGCCGAGGCCTCATGAGGCACTCTGTTTAAGAAGAAAGGGTGTAATAATTTAGTTGCAACACAGCAAAAATGTCAAAGTTTTGATGATAAAAAAGAAACTTAGTCTGTTTCCACTGGCATGAAAATTCTTTGGTATTTTGGACTATGTTCAGTATATTATAAACCAGTGTTTAAAAAACAGCTTATTACTCAAGCATTTTATTTAAAAGTTGACATGGTCACTAATCAGAACACCATTCTGCAATTACATTACTCTCACTTATTTAAGTCACTCCTGAAAACCTGATTTTACTATTTAAAACTCTCTCTCCTGCACATCAGTACCAGTACACTCCAAAAAAACAGCTAAGCAATAATCAAACAAAACTTGTAAGGAGAGAGAGCACTCTCACTAAGCCTGCTGTACAACTTAAAACAAACATGATGCTTCAGAAGGGCACTGTGGGCATAAGGAGCAGCCTAAAATCAGCCACTGGGTCCTGTCTGGTTTTAACCATGTGAGTAAACTATCCAGCATAATACAGGGCAGCGTTCACATTGATATGCAGCATCCTAACAAATTTAACAAAACATGAAGAAAATTCACTGAAACTTTTATCATCTTCTTATTATTTAATAGTGAACACCTGAAGTGAACCTAAATGATTAACTCTTGGAAGACAAAGATACATTCATTAAATTATGCAGCAAATAAAAAGTACAGACTCAATTTTACCCTCTTACAGCATTTTAAAAATTACATGCTGTAAAGCTCCTCAGAGCCAAAAGATGTTAAAAGTAAGTTTTAGGGGCTGGAGGAATGGCACAGGAGTTAAAGTGCTTGCCTTACAAGCACAAGGCCCTAAGTTCAATTCTCTAGCACCGTATAAAACTGGGAATGCTGGCACACGCCTGTAATCCCAGCAATCAGGAGGCCAAAGCAGGCAGATTGTCCTGAGTTTAAGGCCAGCCTGGGCTACACAGCGACTTCAGGACCAGCCTGGGTTACAGAGTGAGACACTGTCTCGAAAAAAGAAGAAAACTACAATCTTATTTACAACTCTACCTTAATTAAATAGAACAACAGCCCCAAGTTTTCACTTATGTGGGCAATAGAAAAATGTCTTCTATTTGAAAATCAGGTTATATAACACCCAATCTATTTCCTCCCCCAAACCACAAGTCAATTACCTTGTTTGGCCTAGTAGCCAACAGAATATTACTAATTCTACAAGTAAGATAACCAGGAAGAAATGTAGAACTGAAACCAAGCAAAAGCAACACTGCCACCTTAAACACGGCAGGCCTGTGGTGCATTTAAGGGGAGTTACTGGATAAGACCCTGTTATTTAATTTATTTATTTTTGAGACAAAGCAATCATCCTGCCTCAGTCTCCTGTGTGCTGGGATTACAAGCCTGTGCCACCACGCCTGGTTTCAAAACCCCTAGTAACAGGCAGGTGTCTGGAAATCTCCTCCTGAACCTGAACTCTGGGCTGCTCAGAGCCCTGAAACAAGTTCACCAGACATGATGGGCAGGCTACAGCAGGCAGAGGCTTTCTACTTGTAAAATGGCCCTCATGAATCCTTTGGATTTTCATTTCTCGACCCATGCAGAGCAAGAAAGTTGCTAACAGTCTAAATGTAGAAGGAGGGAGAAACATCTAGAGGAAGGGGCTAGGCAAAATCCAACAGGAAACTTACAGCCATTTACTGGGAAAAACAGAACCCACCCTACACAGAGATGGCTTCACTTAAGAGATTTCAAGAAGGGAATGGAATTATTCCTAGAGCTAACCCTCAGCAAAAGTTAGCTCTAGGAATAATTCCATTCCCTTCTTGAAATCAAATCAAAGACTCGCTGAAAGTAACTCTGATTTGCTAAGTAAAGAAGGCCGGGACCCACCGTTATATTTTCTAGATCAAGATGCTTATTATGTACAGTTTCACAAAGTCTTCGAATCTTCTCTTTAATTTTGTTCATGTCTTTCTCGTTCAGCAGCTTAGCAGATGAAGCATCCTGCTCCAGTTCCAGGAGCCGGATCATCAGGTCCAGGCTGGCTCTATCCAGGTCCATGTTCAAACGGTCTCTACTCAGGATGTACATGAGGGCAGCTGTACAGAGGGACAGATTCTTCAACAGACAAAAACATGCTCACGTAAGCCATGGCTGACAACCTCAGGAAGAAAGACCACTACAACATTTGTTTACAAGTCATTAAAATGCATAGAACTCAGATTGCTGATGGTACTGGAAACCTAGGAATGTCAATTCCATTGTCTCTCCAAGAACGTATCTGTTAAATGGAGTAAACGAAGTGTCGTTCCTTTTGTTCCTTTCTCTGCCTGAATGTCCAAATCTTGAAGAATAAAAGCTGAATCACGTGTTATTTTTTTACCATTTCATACTAAGGGGTTTATAGAACATTGTATTTATTGTAGCTCACTTTTTATTTATGACCAAGATTACAATTCAGCTCAAAATCAATTAATGGAAATATTTCAAAATGTGCATCAAACTTTTAACATACTTCCCCTCCAAAGAAGTGTATAGCTATTTGCAACAGTATGTAAAGCTAGGATATTGAAATAAACACTTGGCTCAACTTCTTTAAAATAAAACAATAAAGCCTAGTTATATTCGGTAACTTTCCCACCAACTATTATTAAAATATGCTCTCAAAATCACTCATCAGGATGTTAGCCCACTGTTTATAAGAAATACTAGAATCTACAAGTATTGAAGATGATATATTTTAGACTAATGTTAAGACAGCCTTCAGTATCAATGAGTTCCACATCCACAGATTCAGGCAATCATGGGATCAAAATAGTAGAAAAACAGCAACTTCATCTCTACAGAATATGTACAAAATGGTTTTTTTTTTTTTTGGGTCAACATTCCCTAAACGATACAGTGTATGAATTCCATGGCGTATGAATTGTAGTAGATATTCTAAGTAATCTAGAGATGATAAAAAGTATATGGTAGCAGGGTTGGAGGAATAGCTCAGTGGTTAAAGCACCTGCTTAGCAAGCTCAAGGCCGTAAGTTCAATTCCCCAGCACCACATAAGCCAGGCGTGGAGCACGTCTATAATCAATCCCAGCACTTGGGAGTCTGAGACAGGAGGATTGCCAGGAGTTTCATGTCAGCCTGGGCTCAACAGTGAGTTCAGGACCAACCTGGCCTATAGAGCAAGACTCTGTCTCAAAAAAAAAAAAAAAAAAAAGGATACACAAACATTATACCATTTTATATAACTGGACTAAGCACTCAAGGATTTTGCTAACTGGGAGGGTCCTAGGACCAACCAATCCCCCACAGATAATGTGCAGCAAAATGTCTTTAATTTGGGATGTTCTAACATGTAAGATGTTCTATATTTATTTCAATGTACAGAAATACAACCATGACTTAAACTTTGAACCCCTCAAAGTACAGAAATGCCAGAAATTTAATAAGGTGACTGGTTACATCCCAAAGTACTTTTGGAAATTAGGATTCCAAAGCAAAAGCCACAAGGGAAACAACGGCCCCGAGGAAACACAATAATGTCTTAGTCCGCTCTGAACTGTGAACAGAGCAGACTGCTTGATTCTCATCTCGCCTCCCTGTCACTCTGTGTGCTGCCATCTGGTAACAGAGTCACGCTCACTCCAAGTTGCACACAGTAGTTTCCTTCTTAATTCTGTATCACTGACTCTTTATTTGAAGCATAATTTCCCTGAATAAAAATATAAAGTCACTTCAAAATACCACTCTGGATAATGATTAGCAATGAACACTGCCTTTCTCTAACAGTGGCGAAGGCCCACTGGTATTGCATGAGCACTGTTATTAAGAGAAGACATCAAAGGCAATGGAAGCAAGCATTCCTGTTCACGGTACGGGTATCTTCCACATCAGACAAAAAGTTTAAGTTGGGCTATACCAACACAACATTTTAAAAATTATACTATTAAAATTAAACCAAATTCCCAATATCTTCTAGAACAGAAGAAATCATGTTTACAGAATTAAATATACAGAGTATGGTATATCCACTATAGTAAATGAATAAAACTTTAACAGCGAGGAAAAATATCATCATGAGATAATAATCAACTGACTTATTAAGCAAAATGTTACAGCACTAATCTATGTTTTTCAGCAAATAAAATGAACCCAACTCATACTGGAATATATTCATATAAATATTCAATAAAGGTACTAAAATAGTCACACAGACCAGAATTTTTGAACAGCGTTTCTCAATTTCAAAGGCTTAAAAATACCTGATGGTGCTGAGAATCATCCAAGGTTTTAAAGACCATTGCAACCATTCCATGTGCTCGCAGGTGCATTCGAAAGCTGGGCATGGCACATTTAGTAGCCAAGCTAATAACACTAGAAGAAAAGAGACTTATATTCAGGGAAGCGAAAAAAAAATAGTACACTAGTTTCCACTTTGCGGGTTACTGACACAGGTCAACGGGAAGGAAGCACTGGAGTCAAAGTACTGCCCAAAAGATCGTATTATGAAAACCAGGACTAGAAGGCCAGGCCCAAACGCACAGATGTGTGATCCCCACTCTCTGGGAGTCTGAGCAGGAAGATCACAAGTTTGAGCTCAGCCCAGGCAACTTAGCAAGACTCTGTCTCAAAACCAATACAAAAAGGGCTGGGTGTATACTGCAGTGCAAAAAGAAGAAGGAAAAAAAGATACCTCACACAAGTAGGGAACTGGGCATGCAAGTGCACACCTGTAACCCTAGATACTTATGAGACTGAGACAAGAGGACAACAAGTTCAAGATCGACCTGGGCAACTAACTCGGCAGGACTACCTCAAAAAGAGAGAGGTGCTTACACAGCATGCGAGAGGGCCGAGTTCAACCCTGGCATAAAAAAGTAAAACATCTAGAACCACGGGCAAACTAAATTATCAATGTTCCGACATATGAAAACTGTAATTATATGTGACTGCATATACTCCCAACAGGCTCACTAATTCAACCAAGCTAGATATCCAATCCATTACGGCACGGAAACAAGAACGTGTACCACAACAGGCTTAAATACATCTATTTTACTACTTTGATGCATGAAATTCTGAGATTTAAAACATATTCTTTAGCATACTATTTCTTATCAGCACCTAGAGACTAAGCCTACAATACGCTAAGAAGACTATGAGCCCCTCAAGCCTCTGTCCCTTATATACAGTCCAGACCTTTCCAGATGCTGGTTCCGTTCCAGCATCATTGCCACTTACTGCAAAAACAAGAAATACCTGGCTGTTTCGATCAGTCTATACACAGCATTATGCGATATAAAAATAAAGTCTTACCTAAGGCAACGTGTGTTTAGAGGCTGAGTGCTCTTTAAGCCACTTAACAAGTACTCAATGTCATCAGTGAATTCTTGATTTTCCCCAAATTCCACCACATCGTTGAAGTGCTTCACGTGTTGAACAACAGTATATAACTGTCAAGAAAACATAAGTCCACTTCTTTTGTAACTAGGAACTAGCACACTGACCTCTATAGGCTCAATGTACTTAAGGTAAAAGTACAAACAATAGTTCACGTGATGGCAACAAAAATATTTTCAACACACTGGCAATGGAAGGACAAGATAAATTTGTGGTTCAAGACTGTGGCTATCAGTGTAGTGATATTTGTTCATGATATTACAAAGCTAAATGTTACATACAAAAATCTATCCACGTGCAGTAAAAACTGTATTTGGCTGCTTACTTCTTTGTCTTCTTTTCTGCATTTCAGTGCAGTAACTATATCTTGGTAGGGCTGAGTAGGTATTGTCACAGTTTTTATCACTTTGAGTGGTGGTGCAGGAGCCTTAAAAACTCCATCATCTTTTTGATTTGGTTCCTTTGAAGACAGCCTCACCTATTAATAAAGGTATTAAATTAGTTGCTCTAAATAAATACTTAAAAATAGTAACATCTTGTCTAACTGGAAAATTTGGCTTTAAAAAAATTAAGTTTTAAAAAAAAGGAGGGCCACAGCCTCTGGAAAGTTCCAAGAGATACTATAAAAGTCCATGCACAACTAGGTAAGACTACTCAATGTTTTACACACAAAAGAGCCACTCAGAAATCACTTCTGGCCTTGTAAACTTTGTATCTCACAAGTTCTAACTAGTCTCCTGGACCATTAAAAGAGTAAAGAACCACAAATGCATGCATAAACAGCATTAATAAGCAGCTAAGAATGGGACAGAAAAACTACAACAGATAGAGGAAAAAACAACCTGAATGCATAGGAAACTGAAGTAGTTTAGTTAGAAAAAACAATAGCTTATAATAAGGGCATGGTATATACATCAGCATCGCATGTAATACTAAGTACACACAATTGCATCATACTATCAAAGGGAGTTTACGGTGATACAGGCCTAATCCTAGCACTCTAGGAAGCTGAAGGAGGAGAATCCCAAGTTTGAGCCCAGCTTGGGCAACTTAGCTACTTAGGAAACTCTTGTCTCAAAAAATAAAAGGACTAGGGGTATAACTCAGTGTGAAGGCCCTGGGTTCAATCTCCAGGACGGAGGAGGTGGGGTGTATAACTTTATGTTGTGTTTTACAAATCTCTGTATTCCTGGGGCTGGCAATGTGGCTCTGTGGGGAAATGAATCACTAACAAGCACAGGGCCTGGGTTCAATGCCCAGCTCCACAAAAAAGAAAGGAGAAGCTGTAATCCCAGCACTCAGGAGGCTGAGGCAGGAGAACGGCCATGAGTAGAAGGCCAGCTTGGGCTACGGAGTAAGACCCTGTCTCAAAGGAGAAAAGAAGAAGGAGAAGAGAGGAGAAAGCATAAAGCAGATATGATGACACAAGTCTATAATCCCACCACTCAGGAGGCAGAGGCAGAGGCCCAAGCATTAGAGGGCAGCCTTGACTACACATACTCCAAGGCCAGCCTAAGCCACATAATGAGGTCTCAAAGCGAAGAGGGAGAGAGGCAGGTGGGTGGGACAGGTTTCTAGTCCCAATTTTTTGGCTGTGGTATAGTCCTTTTAACAGCTCCACATGACTATGTCTTCACTATCAGCCCAGCAGTTTTAATGTATACTACTACTGATCCTTCTAAAGAAAATAATTTGGTAAAAATCTGTTTTGGGGGCTGGAGGAATGGCACAGCAGTTAAAGCCCTGAGCTGATTCCCCAGCACCACATAAAGCTGGGCATGGTGGCACACGCCTGTAATCCCAGTACCTAGGAGGCTGAGGCAGGCAGACTATCCCGAGTCCAAGGCCTGCCTGGGCTATACCAGTGAGTTCAGGACCAGCCTGGGGTACAGAGCAAGACCCTGTCTCAAAAAAAGAGTCAGTTTTCAAATGTGTTTTAGACCAAAAAGTTATTACTGTAATGCAGGACGAAGTTCTCCTCTATAAACCAAATTAAGCAACAAAAATCACTTTGAAATCTGTATACAGTGATTCACACTATAATTCATAATGGTCAATACAAACTTCAAGTAAAGAATAATTTGTTCTTAAACATCCTACTATAAATGTGGCATGTGGAATAAAACAGCCTACTCTGCTACGACTTTCATTTATAACTAAGTAGGCACAAGAGGTTTTGTTATCCTGTCCATAATCTTCACTTCTCTAGTGAATTAAATTAAATTTACTAAGCCCAATGAAGAAGACCCAATCAATGTTAAGCAGAAAAGTTGGGCTGAGGGTGTTGCTCAGTGGTTAGAGTACTTGCTCCACATACATGAGGCTCTGGGTTCAAATCTCCAATATAAGAGAGCAGAAAAGAGAGTTAGAGGAATAGCACAGCAGTAGCAGTGGTTATCTAGGAAGCAGAAGGCTCTGGGTTCGTTTCCCTATCACCATATAAAGCAGGTGTGACGGCGCACGCCTGTAATCCTAGCATTCAGGAGGCTGAGGCAGGAAGATTGCTGAGAGTTCAAAGTCAATGTGGGCTATGTAGTGAGTTCAGGACCAGCCTAAATGACAGAGAGAGACCCTGCCTCCAAAAATAGGGGGATTACAAATCAAGACAGTAGCTGTTTAAATGATTTATCTTACTAGAAAGCACAAATAAACAAGGGCAATTCACTTACTGGGACACTCTGAGGTTTTACTGCTGGTGGCCCAGGTAATTCTTCTGATTCTGGATGGTTCCAATGTCTGGCATTATATACAGCTTTTGTAGGTGACTAGAGAAATAAAACATCAAGAATAAATTAAACACATACTATCCATCCTAGACAGAGCAGGTCACATGCTGTCTGGGTACACTCCTAAAGTCCTCTCTGAGCCTACGGCAGACATTCACTGTGGCATTAATGTCAAGTGCAACCTGAACCAGCAAGGCAAGGTGGCACCTGAGAGTGAAGCGCCTGCCAGGCCTGTGCCAACCAGCACCACAACACTTCACTCAACATGCTCTTGGGAAAGCTGCACCACTCAGTCCACACTCACACCCAGTGTCTCATCTATCAGAAGATTCTCAAAGTTACTCTACTTTGTAAGACATAGTGGGGTAATGGGTCTAAAGAAGCTTTGTATAATAATATTCATAAATTCTGAAGCAAAATGTATGTATGTTCATACATGTTCATTGAGTATGCCCATCATCTCACATTAATTCAGTTTTTTGTGCTGCCAAATCAATTTAATTTACAAAAAAACCTTTTAGTTCTAACACTATAAACTGCAGAACTGAGAATAAATGTGAACCTATAAAATTAAATCCCCAGGATTAAGTCTTTAAAGCACAGGAAGGAAACCCCCACTTTTAAAAGAAACTGATTAAATAAAGTCTAACAACATGGAAAATACTTTATTTTCTTCAACCTCTAATTAAAGTAATGTTAAATTATGTTCTTTAAATTTCAAGCATATCTCTGATCTGATCAGTCATGCTTATAAAACTATAAGCTTTCATTTTTTAATACGACACAAAAAATACAGAGAACAAGTGGAAAAACATAACAAGATTGGCCAAAAAACCCACATTCACATTAACTCAGTCAGGTTTACACAGTGATGACTCACCAGAAATCTAAATGATTTATAAGCTAGTGCAGATGATTAGTCTTGCTAGGACATATCAGCATAGAGCAGACTCACAAATTTTAATCCCAGCTCTGTCCTTCACTCTCGAGTACCAGCTACATGTCTGGCTAGCTGCTGGCTACCAGATCCTTGGTTTGAGCAACCTCTAATAAGCACTTCAAACACACGCAGGGCTTACACCGTGACCACAAGCTTTTGGTGATAAAAGGGTGAAGGCTGGGGATACAGCTCCGTGACAAGAGTACCCGATGTAGCGTATTCGAGGTCTTGGGTTCAATTCCCAGAAAAGACAGACAGACAGAAGAAAAGAGGGAAATGGAGGAGAGGGAGGCAAGGGAGACTGAGCACCTTAACACTCCAGCATTGTGTTTCTTTTTGAAAAGTACTGGCTCCAAGTAATGTAATCTTTTGGTTAATTATAAAGTTCTACACACAATAAAACAGCAAGGCAAGCTAGGGCCAGACACACAGGCCTGTAATCCCGGAACTCCTGAAGGCTGAGGCAAAAGGATCTCAACCCAGCCCAGGTACCTCCAGACTTAGCATGGCCCTGTCTCCACACCAAAAATTTTAAAATGGATGGGGGATGTAGCTCAGTGTGAAGGCCCTGGACTTAACCCTCAGTACTCTCCAATTCCCCTCAAAAAAAAAAAAAAAAAAAAAAAAAAAAAAAAAAAAAAAAAAAAAAAAAAAAAAAAAAAAAAAAAAAAAAAAAAAAAAAAAAAGGCAGCTCTCAAGGTTATAAATTAAAACACTAGAAGAGTGACCATTCAAAGTATTTAACATTACTGATAATTGTTTTTTGTTTTGTTGCAGACACAGTCTCAACTCTGTAGTTCAAGATGGTCCTGAACTCAGTTCAGAGCCCAGCAATCCTTCTGCCAGTCTGGGATAGCTGTTACGTGACATGTGCCAAGCAGTATGACTCTAGCAACACCAACAACTCTGTAAGAAAGCTAGAATGGTGGTCTACCTCTTTTTCAGGGACTGGGACGCATAAATGAGCTAAGTGAACAAAAACCATGCTGCTTAACAAGTGCTATTATGGAGAAAAGCAAACTGGACACATTGTTCTTGTTATCTTAAAAGCTCCCAAAGCAAAAAGTCATGCTAAATAAACTTTGTTTACTATGTCAAACAAGCAATATGATCAGCCTACTATTCAAAAAAAAAATTTATGATCTATTACCATTTTAATGCCAGTGAGTAATCCAAAAGAAAGCAGCTCCATTTAGAACTTTTCCTTCACTTTTATTTCAAAGTCTCACAACGCTATAGGGCTTATTAAGTGGTGGAGCTACTAAAAATACCAAAAATCAGTATCTTGTGTGGCATACACATAAGGAAGTAGATTGCGAGGTAGGCTGTGTGGGGTTCAGGCCAGCACTTAGGGAAGCTGAGGCAGGAGGATCATAAATTCAAGCCCAGCAAGGACAACTCAATGAGACCTGTCATTATTATTATTATTATTATTATTATTATTATCATCATTATATATTTTTAGAGGGTCTCACTCTAGTCCAGGCGGGTCCTGAATTCACTAAGTAGCACTGAAAAGCCTTGAGCTCACGGTAATCCTCCTGTCTCAGCCTCTTGAGTGCTGGGACGACAGGCATACACCACCATGCCTAGCACATGTAGTACTGGGGAATCAAACTTAGGGCTTTGTACTTGAACTTTAACCGCTGTGCCATTCATCTGGCCCCAGTGAGACATGTCTTAAAACCAAAAATAAAGATGGGCTGGAGGTGAAGCTCAGTGTGTGAAGGCCCTGGGTTGGATCTCCATTACAAGAAGAAGAGAAAAAGAAGGGAGGGAAAGAGGAAGGAAGGAATAAAGAGGAAGAAACAAAGGGGAATAAAAGAGGACAGAAGCAGAGGAAAAAATAAGGAAATTAGAAACTCTGACTCAGAGCTTTACACATCACTGTAAATCAATTGAAGAAATCCCATGCACCCAAAAGAACAGTACATGGAAAACACTGAGACATCATCACAGGCTAATTTCACTCAATGAAATCAGGACTCGGTACAGTTTGGGTGAAACTACCATATAGCTAGCAATCAATGTTCCATGAAAAAAAAAATCACAATCATCTAGACCATTTAGAATCCTAGTTAAGCTTTAACTGGGTGATTCTGAGTACATCACCAGGCTTGTCTTAAATCTTGTTAATTTTAAGATGGGTGTGGTGGTGGACATCTGTAATCCTAGCACTTGGGAGACTGAGGCATGAGGATTTCCTTGATGTTGAGGCCAGCCTGGACTACACAGTAAGTTCAGAACCAGTCTGGACTACAGAGTGAGACCCTGACTCAAAAAAAAAAAAAAAAAAAAAAAAAAAACTTGGTAATTTTATTCTGGCTTCAAAAGCTGATATACAACATATTGCAGATACCCAAACTTTCTCTTTGTTAAAAAGTTTGTGAGTTATGTTTGCACTACAAGGTAATGAGAATACTTACAACAAAATAATTAGAAGTTCTCATGAAGATTCTAACGCTAAAAGAGATTTGGAATCATTTTAGCATATGTCTGGACTAGTTTAGGAAAATGGGGAGTGAACACAAGGCATTCATGTTAAGTTATATACCCAGCCCTGTTTGGTTGTCGTTGTTTTGTTTTTTAAGATTGGGTCCCACTAAATTGCTTAGGCTGGGATCAAGCTTTCAATCCTCCCGCCTCAGCCTCCCAAATGCTGGGATTACAGGCATCATCACCATGCTCAGCTACTAAGTACTAGTCATCGTCAACACTCTGTATTTTTGTCCTATTCAGCTCTTTAAGAGTATGACAAACCAGATGAATTTCAAATGTGACACTGCTCTACAGCTAAAGAAAAAGACACCCATGACAGACCTATGAGGCACTCACTCATCCAGGAGAGAAAATCTAGTTTCTAGGAAAACAATGGATAAAAATCAGTTTTTATAATCATAGTGCCACGACTGTGATTAGTAGATGGGTTCACTGAATGACAACTATAAACCAGAAGACAGAAGAGTTCCTTCCTGAAAAGCTAAGAAGAAATGACAGTATTATGCTATTCTCTATTGAGCTGGTTCCTAAAAGGGGAGGGGGGGGGGGGAATTGGCATAACTGTCTTTAAGCCATATGAATTTTCTTTAACAACAGGACCAAATTTATTTATGAGTTTTAAAGAAGACTATGTACTAAGTTAAGGACAAAAATAGTAAGCTGATTTAGAATTCCTCCAGCCTCATCCATACACAGACGGCATGAACACAGAGCCACACTCTCACTAGTGGCTCCCCTGGCACACAGCACAACCCAGCAAACCTAGAGATGGGAGCTAAGCATAGAACACGCCCGCAGCCCCTGCTTCCGTGGCAACCCATGGGGGGAAAAACCTAGATCTGTCTTCTCCTTTGGAAAAAATTTAAAGGATTTTTATAAAAGATGGGTGGTGAGAATGGGAAATTAGGAAAAAGGAAGGCTTACAAAGATTATCTTTAAAAGTCTTAAAATTTCCTCTTAGGCATAATCATATAATCTCAAATTGTCCTAGACTAAGAAAGAAAGAAATCTCAACATATTAAATATTCAGGAGCTTGGACAGAGCTTAGCAGTTACAGAACTTGCCTAACAAGAGCAAAGCCCTGGGTCTGATTTCCAAGGCACCACATAAACTGGGCATGGTGATGCATGCCTAAGACCACAGCACTTGGTGGGCTGAGCCAGGAGACTGCAGTGAGTTCCAAAGCCAGCCTGTGCTACACAGTGAGTTCAGGACCAGGCCAGGCTATAGAGACCCTGTCTCGAAAAAATAAATAAAATAAAATAAATATTCAGAGTATTAAATTACTGAGTGAAAACTACAGAAATGTCTAGCAGAGGACACCCCACCACACCTGTGCTACTAACTGGACACGCATCAACAGCATGTAATGCAGAAGATGGTGGGCAGAGTCCCATCCACAACTACAGGGAGAAACAAAGACCGGAAATCTCTGCCTGCTTCAAAGAAGTTCCACAGGCAGTAAAGCTGCTGCATTACAAAGAAATCCTCCATCACATCTGCATGAAGAATGACACATACTACTACTCACTGGTGGTCAACTGCGACCTCAGAAGTCGCAGTCTAACTGATAACCAGGTTCTTTCTTTTTGAACATCATCTTGGCTGTTCAGGCTGGCCTTGAACTCACAACAATCCTTCTGCCTCACTCTCCAATTGCTGGGAATACTGGCATGCGCCATCATGCCCAGTTTATGTGGCACTGGGGAATGAAATTCAGAACCTTGAGTTTGCCAGGCAAGTGTTCTATCCACTCTTCTCTTCCTCCAACCCATAACCACAGTTTCAATACAGCAGGTCATTTGTCACCTGAATCTCACCTGGAAACAACACAAGCTCTAAAAAGTCTGTGTACCAAAGCATAAAACCCAGTACCTGACCTTCTGTGAGAACTAACCTAAGTCTATAATGCAACAATTTTACAGAAGACACTAGAATGAGAAGTACTTGCAACTAAAAATATCACCGAGGGCCTGGTGAAGCAGCTCAGCAGTAGGATACTACGCCCTGGTTTAGTCTCTTGCACTGGGAGAGGGGGAAAAAGAAAAACAGAAACTGCATGCATCCTCGGAGATGACACCATGGTGAAAGAATAACCCTCTCCCCTGTGGGTCCCTCTATAAATGTGTAAGAGGACACATGCTCACACAAGATTCCAACATCTCCGTAGGGGTGAGCACGTGATCCTGTGTGGCATACATGAGGCACCCTTCTGAGTCTCCTGCCCATCCTACTTGGTGCTCTAGAAATAAGAGGATAGATAATACCATCCAGAGGAAACCCTGCATCCTGGCCCTGCACCTATTTGAAACAGTCTAGATATAAGTAGCCAGGGAAAGCGGAATCAAGGCCTTCTAAGGCATTACCTTTTGTTCTCTCTCTCTCTCTCTCTCTCTCTCTCTCTCTCTGTGTGTGTGTGTGTGTGTGTGTGTTACTAAGGATTGAACCCAGGGCCTCTGCACTGAGCTACATCTCCAGCCCTTCCATTCCTGTTCTGTGTGTAAGTTTTTAGGATGAGGGCTTGTGGAGTTGCTAGGTTGCCCACGCTGAGCTTAAAGGTGCTATCCACTGCCTTGGCCTCCCAAAGTACAGAAGATATCCACTTTTGAACAAACATTCAAATGAAATTAGGATCAAACCCCCTGGAGGGGGAGAAAGGGTCTAGCTGACCCAGAAGTTTACCAACACTGTTTCTGACTTTACATCCTCAACAAAAAGGGCAGGGTGAGAAAGCAGAGGGTCACAAACAAGTTCTGAGCATTGCGTTAGTACAGTTCCTTACTGCAGTGCAATAAGCACAACAATTCTAGATGGAGAACATTTCAGATGTAGAACTTCAAGAAAACCATCTCTGTGAGGATGGGCAGATAACGGCAGTACCTATATGACCTTATCACATCTAGAACAGACACAGGCACACGCAGTAATCTACATACACGTGTGAGTGCGCACTTACATGCATGATTCTTATCTCTGCTGCTACCTGGTACACAAAACAAAGAACACCTGGAGACCAAACCCTGGTCTCAAATGCCACCTCCAACTTGAGAGAAAGTGTAGCCCTCAGAGAAAGGGCCTGACCCCAGGTTGCGGCTCTGAAAATCTGGGTGCAAGGCAAATTGGGAAGATGGTATCATGTCAGAAAGCCAGGAAGTCCTCACAGGAAAGATAAGGACATGGCATTAGACAAAACAGCCAGCCTGAAGAAACTCTACTAGCCAAGTCTGGTTAAATTTAGCTCCAAAGTAAGTACAGTACAGATTAGAGAAAAGTAGGGATTCACCAAAGCAGGCAAATCCATAGACACAGCAGAAAGGTCATCACTAAAGGCCAGAAAACAGGAAAGATGGGAGAATTTTGGACAAGAGGAAACAATTTTTGCTTATAAAGTTATAAAATTCTAGAACTCTAGAATTACAACATTCTAATTTTATAGTTAGTAACATATTACAGCAGCTCGTGCCCCTAATCCCAGCTACTTGGAAGGACAAGGATGACAATCACAAGTTCTGGCCCAGCCTGGACATACCAGTAAGACCCTGCCTCAAAAGAGGAAAAAAGGCTGAGGACTGAGCTCAGTGTGAGGTCCTAGGTTCAAAACCCAGCACCACCACCACCACCCATCATCATCAGAAGACTATATACTTGGAATGTGCTAAAGGTAATGAAGTGAGGTGGCCAGTATATTATACAACCTGATGCTGGCAATATCAAAACTTATGAAATATATGTACACAAATATGTACACACACACACACACACACACACACACACATATTTGGATAGAAGAAATGTTTATTATACTTCATTAAATCTGATGGAACAGCCCCCCATCCCAGAGAGTGGGGAGCTTTTACCCCCTCTGTCCTTTGTTTCTAAATAAAGACCTGTTCTACACACTGAAAAAAAAATAAATCTAGTGGAGAGGAACAGGGACTCACAAGCTCAGAGTGTTAGGAGATAAATGGGCAGAGTCATGTTTATGACAGAACTTTAAGGAACTGGCACATGTGGAGGGAGTGGACAACTGTTTATTTACAAGCCATACAGCAAGTGCTGGATCAGAAAAAGACCAACGTTTTGCATACAACAAGCTAAGAACACTTTCAAATAAAGAGCAGGGTGTCTGAACAGCCACGAAGTGTGTCTTCTGGAGTGCTCTGTGGCTGCGGAGCAGTGGCAGCAGTAAAGACACAGCTGTGCATCCCAGGACACAGTTCCCCAAAAAGGGCACATAACATCACCACCGGGGCAGGACCCGGGCCAGACACTGAATCAGAACTCACAGTAGGCTCAGCCACAACAAGCAGCTTCTTGTAGGCGGTGTTTCAATAAAAACAAAGGCTGTGGGGGTCTACAGGCACAGCACTGAGGTTAGAGAGTACTCGCCTGATAAGTATAGGACCCTGAGTTCAGTTCTCCAGCACCCTATAAACTGGGGGTGGTGGTGCACGCCTGTAATCCCACCACTCAGGAGGCTGAGACAGGAGGACTGCTGTGAGTCCAAGGCCATCCTCGGCAATATAGTGAATTCAGAACCGGCCTTGACTATAGAGGAATACCCTGTCTCCAATTAAAAAAAAAAAAGGGTAGCAGTACTGCAGGTAAAAGGGTCTGACAAAAGTTAACGTCTGAAGGCAATACACCTCTTAGGTACTGGAGAACTGCGAAATGAAAATGTAGTTTATTAGAAAAGACTACCACACAGAATTGGTCTACACAGTCAGAGAAAAAACTTACATGGCACACTTGCATGCAAATGAGATAAGCAAATGTCAACAAAATCAGTGGGATAAGCAGCATTTGTTATTCCTATTATTTTAATTGTCCAATGTTTTCATATGTTTGAAATATCTCCATATAAAAACTTTCTGAACGTTATTTCCAAATTAAAAACTCCTGCCTGGAGGAACAGCTTCGTGGATAAAGCACTTGCCTAGCAAATGCTAAATACCTGAGTACCACGTGCACATCACACAAACTGGGTGTAGTGGTGCATGCCCATAATCCCAGCACATGGGAGGCTAAGGCAGGAGGATTGCTGTGAGTGCAAGGCCAGCCTGGGCTCCACAGTGAGTTAACAACCAGCCTGGACTATAGACAAAGACACTGTCTCCCCTCACCCCACCCCCAACCCCCCAAAAAAACCCCAACACTGTTTTTAGCCAAGAACTTTGGTACATAGAGTGAAGCAGAAAGGTGGCTTGAACTGAGGAGCTACACACCAGCCTGGGCAACAGAGCAAGAAGCCATCACCAAAAAAAAAAAAAAAAAAAAAAAAAAAGCCTTTATATTTTCTGCCTCAGAAAAAAAATGACCTACAAAAAGTAGCACACAGGAGGCTGAGGCAGGAGGACTGCTGTGAGTTCAAGGGCAGCCTGGACCACATGGTTGAGTTCAGGACTAACTTGGACTACAAAACAAGACTGTCTCAAAAAAAAAAAAAAAAGATAAAAGATAACTTTAAGCCATCATGGTGATGGAAGCCTATATTTCCAGCACTTGGGAGGCTGAGGCAGGGGTTATTTTGAGTTTGAGACCAGCCTGGGCTACATAATTAGTAGGCTTACACTACCCAAGACTTTTTCTTCCACCCCTCCCCAAGAAAAAGAGCCACAAAATCAAGGAATAGTACTATATGCCTATAATTCCAAATTTGTAAGGAGACAATTTCAAACCCAGCTTGGGCAACTTAGAGAGACTTTGTCTCAAAATAAAGAATAAAAAGGGGCTGAGGATATTGCTTAGTGTGAGGCCCTGGCCCTCAGCTTAATTCTTGGCACCACCAAACAAAGTAAGACGAACAACAACAAATAATATATATAAATACCTGGCCAAGGTTAGTGTTTATTTTTAGAAATCCTTCCTAAAAATCCCAGGAGCCTCGGAATCCCACTATTCTGTGTTAGCTTCTAAGAAGCTTGACAATGAATCCACAGCAGATACACCACATATCAAGACAAAAAATCTGAATTATAACTTTGCCTGATTCTATTCTCTACTTTTTAAACACAATTTCCTTGTTTATTTTCAGTGCAGTTCTACCAAGTTTATCTATATACCTTCTCAAGTATTCCAATTTAAGATAGCACACCTAAAAAAGAAGCATAAATGGAATATGCACTTACTTCCATTTAATATGCTTCAGATCAAGTCAATTGAAAAGTAAGTCTAGAAGAGAACCAATCAACTAGGAATGATTCAATCCAGGTGGTGGCGCACACCTACAAACCCATGGACAATACTCACAAAAACTAGGCAGCAGGGCTGTGGCACAGATGAGCAGTAAAGCATATGTCTAGCAAGCACAAGGTCCTGGATTCGATCCCAGAACCCTATGAGCTGACTCAGGCCTGTAACACCAACATGCAGAAAGGCTGTAGCAGGAGGACTGCTGTAAGTTTGAGGCCAGTCAGGTCTACCCTGGACTACAGAATGAGACTCTGTCTCAAACAAAAACAAAAATAGGAAATGGGGTGGGGGGAGAGGCAGCTCTTTAATTCTGCAGACAATTATCATAAACTTAAGTCCTCATGAAGAAATTTTATTTCTTAGACTACACAATGATTATCTTGACAACTAAATGTTCCAGGACATAGAACACAGTAATCATCTTGACAACACACACTTGAATCTAGGGTCTGTTTCTGGCCGAGATGGAGCAGCTAGAACCACCCGAAACTACCAATACCAGACAAAATCTAGGACATGATTTTTAGACAGTGAATGGCAGGTGGCCTGGCACAATGATCCCTGAGAGAGGGATAAGCTGAGGCAAGTCCTGTTCACTCCCGGTTTCCAGGCAATCACACATGGAGGATGAATTCAAGACCAACAGACTCTCTCTTGAGAGAAGATGGAGCCAGAAACTCAGGGAGACAGCGTGGCAAGAGTTTGCAAGGGGCACTGGCCAAGGAGGGGCTATACTGAACATTCTCAGATCTACAGAGGGTCCCCTCCAGCAGGCAGCTGAGGACTCAGGCTCCAGCGTGGGAGGAAACTACCTGAGTGAGGCTGGGGAAAGGACTGCCCAAAAGAGCAAGAAATAAATTCTGAGAATGTTTTTTTCCTGGGCTGGAAAAAGTTTATGCTGAGTCGCAGAGGGAAATCTAATTCAATGGAGTCAGGCATAATACCCAATGAGGTCAGGAAGAATACCCAGTGCGGTATGGAGAGAATTAGCCCGAGGTTAATGACTTCTCTGCAACATACAATTCAAAAGTCTTGAAAAGACCACATACAACTAACTTTACCACCTCAGAACAAGCCAAAAAGTAATAAATATCCAATACCCAACCAAGCAGAATTCTAAATGTTTAGCACCTAACCAAAAGTTACAGAGCTGGAAGAATAGCACAGTGGTTAAAGCGCTTGTATATCAAGTGCAAAGCCCTGCCTGATTTCAATTCCCCAGCATTATATAAACCACGTATGGTGGGGCATGCCTGTAATCCCAGGACTTGAGGCTGAGGCAGTAGGACTGCCATGAGTTCAAGGCTAGCTTGAGTTATACAGTGAGTTCAGGACAAATTTGAACTACAGAGTGAGCCCCTGTCTCAAAAAATGTTATTAGGCATGCAGGAAAAATAAAAAAAAAACAGGAAAATACAATTCATAAGGAGAAATATTAATGTTCAGGAACAGACCCAAAAACAACTGAGATGATACAATGAGTAAGACATTTAACATTTAAACATTATTTTAACCATTTTTCACATATTAAAGAAGGTAAAGAGTATCTTCAACAGACATGAAGAACGTGAAACACTCAAACTAAATCTTTAGAGACATGAAAACTGTATTAACTGGATTGGAAGATTAGACAATGTAGAACAGCCAGAAAATATAGCAACAGAAACTACCCAAAGCCAGGAATAATGGCACATAATCTCTAATTCTACCTACCTGAGAAGCTGAGGCTGGAGAATAGCCCAACTGTGGGGAGAGCCTGGGCAACTTAGTGGGATCCTGTCTCACAAAAATGAAAATAAAAAGGGCCAGAGAAGTGGCACAGTGGAAAAGCTCTTTCCTAGGCTACATGATGCATGAGGCCTTGGGTTCAATTCTCAGCAATGCAGAAGACAAGCCAAATAATACTACCCAAAATCAAACTCAGGGGAAAAAGAAAAGAGAGTGTGCAAGCACAGATCAGCATACACAGGGACAAGTTCACTGGCTCAGAAATGTCTACGTAAAAATCAGCTATGACTGTAAAGCTCTGCCCTGGTACTCACCAAGCTCAAGAAACAGATATGGCCAGCTGTGAAGTTATCAGAAAACAATAGTGCTCCCAGAGATTTCTAGTAACAAGAGGGATTTCTGTCTTCCCTCATAGACAAGCTCAGGTGGGTAGTCTATGAGGATTCTCTCCAGGATTCTCCTCAGAGTTCCCAGGATCACCCTTCACATCATGCCCATGATCAAGTTCCTTCTTCTCCAAGGCCACCGCAACAGGGACCTCATGGCATCCTCTCCCTGGACACCAGAAAGGACAAGTTCCCAACCCTGCTTGGTGTCAAGCCATTCTGCTGTTAGAACCCAGCATCCACAGCCCTTGGAACTTACATAAGCTTCCCAGCTTAAGAAATATCTCACAGTGTTTTAGAAGTATCTGCGAGAAACCAACCTAAAGCCAGTGTCCCGCAGTAGGCCTGGCCTGGCCTGCCAAGCCTCTTTTGCCTTTTTTTTTTTTCCTTAGATGATCTGTTCTTTTCTTTATTTCTCACACAGGACTCTCTATCCTCAGCTATGATCATATTTTTGTTTTGTTTATATTTTAAAGCTATGTCTTTGAGCCTTGGTGACGTATCATTTTCTTTTTTTGTAATAACAAAAAAAAAGTAAAGGAAAGAAGAAAGAAAGTCTATTTGAAGTCTTATATGTAAGAATAAAACATTCTACACTAGCGTTAATGATTTAAGTCACATAGAAACAAGAATTAAAGCCCAGACATGGAGCTTCCAGTTAAAGAGATTTCTGGACAGAATAATTCCAATTACACTAATTTCACAGGTCCTGTGATCCAGTTTGCATCCCAGAGCTGACACTGAACCTTTCACATAAACTACTGCTTAGTTCTGCATCTATCACTATTAATTCAGATTTTATCTAACCTCGAAGTTCCTCCAAAATCCCACAGATCTTGCTTTAGTAAGATGCCCGGTGGCTCCTCTGGTGTGCAGTACAGTGCAGTACCAGGCAAACGCTTTAACCAATGACCCACACCCACAGCCCTTACTGAGAATTTAAAGGTGAAAGCTCTATGGTCATTATCCTCAAAAACCTCCCACTATTATATAATGATTATCAGCTAGGATAAAGACCTTTCAGCCAAGTTGTTTGGGATCAGAAGTGTATATGATGAGATACCTTGGGGGTGAAACCCAAATGAAAAGTCATTTATGTTTCATGAACATCTTATACATGTAGCCTTAAGGGAATTTTATAAAATAATTTCATGTATGAATGCAGAATTTTTCCTGTGGCACTGTGTCAGTGCACGAAGTTGCAGATTTTAGAATATTTTGGACTTTGAAGCAAAGAAGCCCAACCTGTAATCTTCTATCAATCACCGGTCATTATTAGCCATCACAGAATTGGGGAAATAAAAGCCCAGCATCCTCCATGGTTTGGATCCGAAGCTCCCCCCATCCCCAAAGCCTCACGTTCCTACAGATACTTGTGAAGAGTTGGGAGATGGAGCCGAGCTGGACAGGGTGGATGCTTGAGGCTTGACCTGGAGGGTCACATGCTGCTGGTTCAGCCCTTCCTCGAAGTCTCTCTTCCACCATGCTGTCTGGATCTCTGTTCCCAGAACCAGCTCTAACTGCAGACCCACTATATGATTCCACCATGTGCCAGCCACCCACCCATGAACAGACTGAGACCTTCTGAAACTGTCAGCTATAATAAATCTCTCCTCCCTAAATTGTGGACGTCGGGTATGAAGTAACGGCTACAGAAAAGTAACTAAGACGGCATCTTACACAATTTCTGAAGGAAATATATTATAATGAAAAACAAAAAAGAAATTCCAAACTATACCCACCCTAAAGCAGAGTACAGGTATATAAGGGCAGTTCCTGAACTCCTAACTTAGGGGCTACATTTTCACTATTTCAAGCCTCATTTTCTGGGGAATAAATTATTAAGTATGACATATTTTTGCCCTCAAACTTTAAAGGCATCTGAACTAAAGAAAATTAAAAGAATAATAGTACTTTCATTTCTTATTTTAAAAAGTATTTAAAATTCCTCTGGGGTTGGCAGCATAGCTCAGCAGTGCACTGAGTTTGATTCCCCAGCACCACATAAACTGGGTACAGTGGCACACAATTGGAATCCCAAGTACTTGGCAGGCTGAGGCAAGAGGACTGCTCGGAGTTCAAGGCGGGCCTGAGCTACCTAGTGAGTTCTAGCATGGACTACGGAGTGAGATCCTGTCACAAATAAATAAATAAATGAAAGAAATCCCTCTAGAATAAAATATTACAACACAAAAGTTGGATCAGATAAAGATTTTCCTAAACAGAACAATGACTTAAATGCCTCATTTGGTATCTAAGTTAAATACTACGTACACAGAAGCAAGCACTATTTCTTTGTTTCCAGTACTAAGACGAAATCCAGGAGGTGCTCTACCACAGAGCTGCGCCCCAGCACTTTTTACTTTTTGTTTTGAGATAGTGATGCCAAACTGCCACGCCTGGCCTCACACTTGTGATCTTCCCACCTGGGCTTCCTTAGTAATTGGGATTACAAGCATATATCTACGCCCAGCTTTAAGGAGTTTCTGGATTGAATCAAATACAATAAAAAAAAACCTACAATCATTCAAAATTCTGGGCTAGAGGAATAGCACAGTGGTTAAAGCACCTGCCTACGAGCACAAAACCCTGGGTTTGATTCCTCAGCACCACATACAATGGGCATGGTGGTGTACACCTGTAATCCCAGCATTCGCGAGGAGACTGGGACAGGAGGACTGGACTACTATGAGTCCCAGGCCAGCCTGGGCTACATAGTGAGGTAAAGACCAACCTGAACTACAGAGTGAGACCCTGTCTCAAAATCAATCAATCAATCAAAAAAAAAAAAAAAACCATTATCTCAGCAGGTAGTACCTCCCTCCCTGTCCCCTGTCCCCCATCTTCTGCAGTGCTAGGCAGGAACTGAAGTCAGTGGCAATCTAGCACTGAGTACATCTCCAGTCTATCTCAAGACAAGAGCTCACGCTAAAGTTGCCCATGTTGACCTTGAACTTACAATCCTCCAGACCAGGCAGCCTTTTAAAGATATCCTTCTTACTCTTCTGTGTCCCTAATCAGACAATATACAGTGGGTGAAAGCAGTGATAAAAATCTAACTGGAACTGACTCACACATTTATATGCTCAGCCAGAACCCACTC
The DNA here is from genome assembly GCA_004027205.1 of Ctenodactylus gundi. Classification (NCBI taxonomy): domain Eukaryota; kingdom Metazoa; phylum Chordata; class Mammalia; order Rodentia; family Ctenodactylidae; genus Ctenodactylus; species Ctenodactylus gundi. Next base: position 656,845 of record PVKB01000111.1, read on the forward strand.
AGCTTTAACTCTGCGTCTGTGTGCATAGCTAGGGATTGAATCCAGGGCCCTGAACATGCTAGGTGAAGTGCTCAACCACTGAGCTACATCCCCAGCCCCTCTAGATCACCAACCTAGCAGCTGTAAACAAACAGTACTAGCATTTAGCATTTGCACTTTGGCCGGTATCCTGCAACCAGATCAGCGGCTACAGTCAGTCACTCATTATTACGGCTTCACATCTATTAATGTCTCAGGTTTCTGGCCCTTAGATCTCAGAAAACCACCTTGATGATTAACTAGATCCCAGGTCTATAGGTGAATCCTCAAACACAGAATGGAATGCTGGTGAATCCACTGAACAGAAAAGTGTTCCATGGAGGGGAGGAAAGGGGGCAGTGCTAAGGAAGGTGCCGTGTGGAAGGAACCATTTGTTCTGAGAGACATGTGGGAGTACTTGTCCTTTAAAGGCTCTTCAGTTGTAAGATTCTGTTTTTAAGCTGGCAACCTATATAATCCATCTTATAAAACAAAAATGAGTTTTTATAAATGATACCCACTCAATTTTAAGATCACAGTTCTACGCAATTACAATGTTCTAATACAACTGAATATGTAAGCATGATTTAAACCCAGAAGTTTTAATTCAAATGCCCAGAAGACTGACTACCCAGAGTAAGAAAAAATTCAAGTGCAGAATGTTCCCCAGTCAGACAAAAGATATAGCCAGATGGGCCCAGCATTAAACTACAGGAAAATGATTTACATAAAGGTACAACTATTTGGAAAGTGAAACTGAGATTGACCTAGCAGCTGTGGTAACTGCACAAAAGGCAACGAGCCAGCATCGCGGTGAAGCCCGCAGGTTAGGGAGGTGGCTGAGTGTGCACAGTGCCTCTGGGCGGGCAGAATGGGGGAGTGGCAGAAGGAAGGACAGACCCTGGGCACAGCAGGCACGAGGAGTGATCTGAGTAGACTGGCACACACGGGGCAGCTGCAAGGAACGGGGACACAGGGATACTGCAGGCAGAAAGGGGAAACGGGACATGGCACGAAGGAGAGTGGTAATGACCACTGCAGCATCACCCACACCAAGCACTGAGACCCAGACACGCTCCTAGGCCAGCCCTCAGACCTCATCATCTCCTCCTGTCAGGAAGGGTACTTCCCAGCAGTGCTTTCCCAATGATCTCGACCAGCTGTGGTTGCACTCTGTCTTTGTCAGCCCTAGATCCCAATACAAACAGCCCTCTCCCCAACCCAGGTGAGGCACAGAAAACTCTCACATGCTTTAACATCTCAGTGCTTTCTAGCGGGGGAAGGTAGGCGATTTGGACCAGACCATGTCAGTGGCTTATGGTAAGGAAATGACCTGTGTAATCAAGAAATCAGTTATCGTTGGGCATGGTGGTATATGCACATGACCTTAGGACTCTGGGAGGCTTGGGCAGGAGGATGCCGGGAAACTTAGTAACTTAGAGCCTACTTCAAAATTTAAAAATGAACAAGGGCTACAGCTCAGTATGAACACCCCAAGGTTTAGCCTCCAGTATCACAAATAAGCCGAACAAAAAGAAGAAGAATATAAGTTGATATGTATATGAAAACTGAGCAAACTGGCAAACATGCTGAAGATAACAAGAACCAGATTTCTTACTGTTGGCAGAAAGAAATACAATAAGGAAAACAAGAAAGCTAGAATAAAGCATGGTGTTGGACCAGAACTGGAGTACCCGAGTGAATTCCTAAATACACAGAAAATGAGGAAGAATAAGGTGTGCAGTGAGCAGGTGCGTATTGTTACATTTCCTAGCTCCTCCACCTAGACACAATGGCACCTCAGAAGACACAGGTTTACCTGGTGACTACTTCTTCACTGCAAATACAATTCTTCACTCAACAAACAAGAATACTGGAGGAAATGGCTGACTCCGGAACAGGAAAGTGCGTGGGGCGAGGCGGCACAGGCCTGTAATCCCAGTACTCAGAAGCTGAGACACGAGTGCTGTGAGTTTGAGGCCAGCCTGGGCTGCAGAGGGAGTGCAGAACCAGCCTGGACTAGAGAGCAAGATCCTATTTCAAAAAACAAAAACAGAACAGAACAGAACAGAACAATCTGAACAGTAAAGTACAAAATGAACCTGGAACATCTTAGGGTATCAGAAAGATAGGCTATGTAAAAAGCCTGGTTGCAGATCTAAGGAAATCTGAGTTTCAAAATAATAAGGAAGCTATTATTTAAATGAACAGCAGAAACAAACCAATGAACAAAGCAGAAACCCATGTTCATACTGACATAAATGAATTTGTGTGTGTGTGTATGCGTGCACACATACACTCTTTCTCTCTTACAAACAGCGGAAAAAAGGTCTACCCTATAATAAAAGACCAACTACTAAAAACTTTAGGAAAAAAAACAAGATATAATTAGGAAATTACATAAAGTAACTATCATTCTAAGAACAGAAGACTAATACTAAGGGGCCGAGGACTCAGTTTAGCTATTAAAGTGCTTTGCTTACCCAGTGCAAGGCCCTGGGTTCAATCCCCCCAGCACCATATAAACTGGCAGTGGTAGCACATGGCTGTAATCCCAGCACTCAGGAGGCTGAGGCAGAAAGACTGCCATGAGTTCAGCCATGGCCCAGTCTGGCCTACACAGTGAATTCAATATTAGTGTTGACCACAGAGTAAGACTGTCAAAGCGGGGAGACTGGAAAACAGCATAGAGATTAAAGCACTTGCCGAGCAAGAACAAACCCTTAAGTTTAGTTCTACTGCACCACATAAGCCTGGCATGGTGGCACATGCCTGTAACCCAATCACTCAGGAGGCTTAGTCAGGAGGACTGCCATGATTCCAAGACCAGCTTGGGCAACTTCGTGATCTCAGCACCAGCCTGGACTGCAAAAAAAAAAAAAAAAAAAAAAAAAAAAAAAAAAAAAAAAAAAAAAAAAAAAAAAAAAAAAAAAAAAAAAAAAAAAAAAAAAAAAAAACCTGAACAGAAAAATAATATAAACTGAGACCGGTGGCACAGGCCTATAATCCCAGCACTCTGGGAGACTGAGGAAGGAGGGTGGCAAATACAAGCCCAGCCTGGGCAATTTAGTAAAACACTGTCTCAACATCAAAAAATAAAATAAAATAAAATAAAATAAAATAAAATACTGGGATACAGCTAAGTGTGAAGACCCTGGGTTAGATCCCCAGTACCATCCCCCCCCCCCAAAAAAAAAGGAATCAGTGGTAAAACATGTATTTGAAAGATGAGAGAAGTTGAGGAATTGAGAGTCACCACCTTAAGCGAGTGCTCAATTATCACAAACACAATTGGCACAAACTGACCCTGTGTGCCACCTGACACACAACTGTGAGAAACAGCACGTCCTCTCAAGTCTCTAGTAGCCTACCACAAACACAGTGCCTGAATCAAGTCATGAGGAAACACTCGACAAACACGGTCTGAGGAACATTCTGCAATATACCTGGCCGTGTTCAACTTCAAAGTATCAAAACCAGGGAAGACGAGGAAACATAAGCTACTGTGGCACAGTGAAGAGTCTGTCATCTAAATATAACCTGTGGTTCTGGACTGGATCACGGGCTGTTTAGGAGAGGTGGTTCACTTGTGTTGCCCGAGGGACACCTGACCAGATGTGCAGATGTGACTATGTTATCACGCTAATGCTACACAAGAGTCCTGGTTTTGCTTGGTGTCTGTAGTAATGGAGGAGAATGCTCTTGTGTTCAGCACAGAGTAAGGCAGTAAGAAATAACAGGCATCTGTCTGAATTTGCTCTAGTGTCTTGCACACACGTAATAATGGGGCATGCATTTCATCCCCAGAGGATACCTGGCAATGCCCAAAGGTGGGTCTGGTTACAGCTGAAGAGAAAGGGGGTGTTAACTGGCTTCTAGTAGCCAGAGGGCGGCAACGCTGCCGAGCATCTTCCAACACACAAGCGACCTGCACATTCAAGAAAACCCCAGTGGCAAAATCAACAGGCTCTGCTAGGAAAGCCTGAGAGGAAGGCGGCAGCTTGCCCATACGAGCCACGGGCTACCTCTGTATCACTTGAAAACTGGATCCTCGGGGCCTTCAGTTCTCATAAGAGATCCAACTCCCAAACACCCAGGGGCTCCCCTGTCCCATCAGTCACACCAGGGTGACTGCTGAGAATGTTTCCATACCCTCCCTTCCACTCACCTATTTGTTCCACAGAGAATTTGGGGTTAGACATAAACATTCCTTGAGCTTTCTGTGAAACCTAATTTCTCATACATAAAACAAATCTGAACCTGTTTCCTCCGTAGAATTTGGTTTCTACTTGCAGCAAATGAAGTTATTAGTGGGGTAAGTGGGGTCTTGCTCCTCCTCTCAAGGTGGGCCAGTGCTGAACTTGGTGGGCTCTGCCCACGGACTGCACCTACGTTTGGTTCTATGCCAGGATTAAACCCATGTTTTTTACAACTAGCACATGGAACTGAAGTATTAAGAAGATGGCTGCTGTGGTCCCGAGTTTGTTCAGTATTTATGAGTTTCCTACTATCCTCATTAGTGTGGCATCGTAATTACAATGCTTCAATAAGTGATTCTGCTAAAAAGTAAAATCCAGTATGCCTTTAGACACTCTACTGTCTGACTGGAAATGCCCACGTCATGAGGTATCCACAGTCTGTATCCTCTTTTAAATAAAAATTTAAGGAAAAATGAAATATGGTAATGTTGAGGACTGGAACATAAAAGGAAGGACAAACACCGCCAATGGCACAAGAACTGGTCTTGGGATATATATATACCACGTGAGAATCTAAGTGTTACAAATTCCTGCTTGCCAAGGGATGCACCTTTATTGCAAAAGAAGAAGCTGGGCCACTTCACCGAGAGGCAACGTGGGATCTCTGCAGTGAGTGGTCAGGACTGACGCTTTAATGGGCTGCTTTGTACAGATGGGAATCTGGAATGATTAAGTGAATAGTCAACTCTAACCATTTTAACTTTTTCCCTTTTCTTTTTTGAGTCAGGGTCTCACTCTGTAGCCCAGGCTGGTATGCGCTCACTCTGTAGCCCAGGCTAGCCTTGGACTCACAGCAAACCTCCTGTCTCAGCCTCCCTAGGTGCTGGAATTACAAGTGCGCCACCTCGTCTGGCTTACGTGCTGTGAGGGAAGCAAACACAGGGTCTCCTCCAGTCCCTCTCACCCGTTTTAAAAGGAAATTAATTTGCAATTTTAAATAAATGGTATGTCGCCTTCCTTTATTTTTGTTTCAAAGAAGCTGCCCTTGCTTTTAGTTATATGGAGTTTTTATGAATAAAGTTTGTTGCATCAAAAAAACCCCAAATGAGACCGAAAATAAAGGTTACGGGGCTGGAGGAATGGCTCAGTGGCTGAAACACTAAGTACCCAAGTTGATTTCCCAGAACCACATAAGCGAGGTGTGATGGTACACATCTGTAATCCCAGCAGGTGGGAGGCTGAGGCAGGAAGATTGCCATGATTCCAAGGCTGGCCAGCCTGAGCTCCATCATGAGTTCAGGACCAGCCTAGGCTACAGAGTGAGACTCTGTCTCAATAAATAAATAAATAAATGTTAGGACTTCCGTGTTTAGTTTTATCCATAATATATCTTTCATACATGCTCAATTCTAAAGCTCTTTTAGTTTAGTATTTTGAGGCAGGGTCTCGTTCTGTAGTCCAGGACAGCCTTGAACTCACAACAATCCTCCTGCCTCAGCCTCACTGGGATTACAGCGGTGCACCACCATACCCAGGTTACACGGTGCTGGGGAATTGAACTCAGGGCCTTGTGCCAAGCAGGCAAACACTCCAGCCACTGTGCTATTTCTCCAGCCCTGACTCCTTTGGTTTTAAAAAGTCAACAGGCTCTGCTGAGAAAGCCTGAGGCGCAATTCCCTGCTCCCCCTCTTGACACCACCACACTGGGTCTACCAATGGTAAATAGGTCTGCTGCCGACCTGCTTTACTTTCAGGCCAGATAGGCTCCTTCAAAACCAGGTCAGGTGCACACACTCTACTGCCTGCTAAACTAGTATCAGAATTAAAACTAAGTTTAAGAAAACCTAACAAGGCAAGGAATATAGTTCAGTGGTAGAGTGCTTGCCCTGCACGTGTGAGGCTCTGGGTTCCTTTCTCAGAATCATATAAAAATAACAACAACAGAAAATGAACACAGGCTTTGGAAGAATAGCTCAGTGTTTTTTTAAAAGCACTTGCCTAACAAGCCCAAAGCCCTAAGCTGATTACCCGGCACCACATAATGCTGGGTGTGGTGGTGCACATCTGTAATCCCACCACTCATAAGGCTGAGACAGGAGGATTGCCGTGAAGTCTGAGGCAGGCCACTCTGGGCTCCAGAGTGTAGAATCAGCCTGGACTGTACAGCAAGACCCTACCTAAAAAAAAAAAAAAAAAAAAAAAAACTCAATCAGGTGTACATGAAATAGTAAATCAGCATAAACAGACAAGATACGATTTCAAGGAACTGAGAAAACATTACCATGACTAGCCATGGCAGTGACATACAATCTAAGAACAACAACAAAAGGCAAGAGTATCTTCACTTTGCCTGGTGTACTTATTCCTAGAGTAATACTGGTGTTGAATTTGAATATTTAAGTATGTTGCTGTATAAGTTAAATATATATGTATAATTAAATCAATCAGTATGAGCTACAGTTTATTTTTCAACATATTTTCTGCCTGAAAAGCCCACGAGAAATGGAAACAATGGAACACTAAGACCTTGGAGTCTACTGGCCTCTGCAGAAGAAGCCAGGGTCCTGGAAGAGTCAGATGACCACAACCAAAACAGCTCAGGTACAAGATGCTCACAAGACATCTCACTGAGCAGGAAGGCAGGGAAGTAAGCACTCAAACATGGTAAGGTTAAACACAGGCTATGAGAGACCATGGTTCACACCAGGACACAATTCAGCAGTGCAAGTGCCTGGCAAAAACCAGAGCAATGGGTCCAAATCCCCCACCATCACATAAGCTGGGTGTGGTGGTGTACACCTGTAATCCCAGCACGCAGAAGGCTGAGGTAGGATGATGCGCCAAGTCTGAGGCAGGACCAGGAAGCAAGTTCAGGACCCACCTGGAATACAGAGCAAGACCCTGTCTCAAAAAAAAAAAAAAAAAAAAAAGGGCAGGGGCTGGAGAAATAGCACAGCAGCTGAAGTCCTTGTAAGCACACAGCTCTGAGTTTACAACATGAACTAGGTGTGGTGGCATACACCTGTAGTCCCAGCACTTGAGAAGCTGAGGCAGGAGGATTGCCTGCCAGTCCAAAGCCAGCCTGGGCTCCACAGTGAGTTCAGGACCAGCCTGGGCTACAGAGCAACACCCTGTGGGAAGGAAGTAAAGAAGGGAGGGAGGGATGAAAACATATCACTTTCTGTACCTAGCTTATTTCACTTAGCCTGCCACAATGTTACACAACAAGTAAAAGTCACTGAGCCTAATCCTAAAATGATGAGGTAGGACAAACGGGAGCCACAATATGTAGGGTGTCAGGCTAGCACTCTGGGGCTTACCTAAAGGAAATTATTCCCAGTACGGCTACTAACCCCAGCCCTAATTACATAGTCAAACAATAGAAAATTGGGAAACCAGGAATTCAGTAGCTTACGGTATAGTCACATTAACAATATTATCAGAGAAGTATCCATGCCAAAAAATGTTTGAACAGAATCTGAGTTTCTAGTCTGCATTTCCAGTATCCTGCAACACTGTACAATTCAGCTTTATTTCTGTGGTGCTTGGGATGGAAGCCAGGGCTGCCTTGAATATGCCAGACAAGCACTCTACCACTGAGCTATATCCTCAGCCCTGACTATACTACTTAAACTCAGTGGAGAAACTAGTTTAATGACATCAGGAGGAATTACAATACCGAATGTCAGACCTTCTATAAAACAAATATCCTCAACTCTTAATAAAAAATCCAATGCCAAGGGGGCTTTTAGTACCAGTAGGGATTGAAGGGGCCTTCACATCTAAACTATGTCCCCAGCATGTGCAGGCTCTTTCTCTCTCTTCACAGAGACAACATAAAACTTGCAAAGTCACTAAACTGACAAGGTTGTGTGTGAATTTATAATCTACCTGCCTCAGCCGTCCAAAGTAGGGAGACACTGGGGCTGGAGGAATGGCACAGAGGTTAAAGCAACTGAGTGAGGCCTTGAGTTGATGCCCTAGCACTACATAAAGCTGGGCATGGCAGCACATGTCTGTAATCCCAGTACCCAGGAAGCTGACACAGGAGGACTGCCCTGAATCCAAGGCTAGCCTGGACTACACAGTGAATTCAGAACAGTCTAGACCACAGAGAGAGACCCTGTCTCAAAAAAAATAAAAAATAAAAAAAGTGGGAGGTGACATTTTTGTGCTACGTAATCCCAAGAGATTTTTTTTTTAAATAAGGTAACTGTCTGAAACTAAAACAGACCAAACAAGCAAATGATTATGGTTTGGGAACAGCTAAGAAAAGGTAAATATAGAGTAGGCATCAGAATACCAAAAAAGAATTGCTACTAATTTTCTCGTGTTGCAACAACATAATCACAGGAGTTAAGATCGGTTTTTTTCCTTAAGGAATGCATGCTACCTGTAACCTACTTTCAAATAAGACAGCGTATGTACTTAACATGAGAGGGAGGAGAAAGGGACAAGGTGTGCGCAATTACGCCAAAATGTGAGCTGGGAATTGATGTATGGAGAGAAACATGAATAGTCAACGTGTAGTCACTGCATGGCTCTTTTTTTGTTTTGTTTTTTTGAGGCAGGGTTTTGCTCGGTAGCCCAGGCTGGTCCTGAACTCTGTATGGAGCCCAGGCTGGCCTTGGACTTGTGGCCAGACTGGCCTCAGACTTCACAGCAATCCTCCTGCCTCAGCCCCCTGAGTGCTGGGATTACAGGCGTGCACTACCACACCTGGCTCTATGTGGTGCTGGGGAATGGAAATCAGGGCCCTTCGAGTGCTTTTACCACTATGCCATTCCTCCAGACTCTCTTTCATATTTTCTATTTGTATTTTTTCATAATAAAAAGCTGAGATTAGAGAGAATAAGGGAGGAAACAACAAATTTTGAGTTCTCCAAGTATAGTAGTTATGATCCCTACTGACCCAATAGACTCTGGGACTGTCTGAGAAGTACAGAAGGTGTCAGTCGCACGCCATTTACTTTTTCTCGCTGTGCTGACACCACTGTGGACAATGCAAAGCCACTGTGGGAAAGCTACTGGTGTCAGCACAAGCCAAGGCAGGGCCTCCAAGCCCCAGTCACAGTCACACTCTTCACTGCCCAAGCCACTACATACACATCTAAAAAATAAAATCACAGTTTCACTCACAGACCTCAGTAAGAATCAATGATTTTATTAAATCTTGATATTCGTATATAATGAGGAATCTCAGGGCTGAAGGAATGGTTATGTGGTTAAAGCGCTTGCCAGTAAGCACTAAGTCAAGTGCTACGTACTCAAGTTCTGACTCCCCAGCACCACATAAAGCTGGGTATGGTGGCACACGCCTCTAATTCCAGCACTTGGGAAGCTGAGGCAGAAGGACTGCCGTGAGTCCAAGGCCAGCCTGGGCTCCATAGTGAGTTCAGGACCGGCCTCGGCAGCAGAGTGAGAGTCTGTCTCCATCATCATCATCATCGTCGGTGTGGCAAGGCACGCACAGGTAAAACATTTCTGCCGTGCAACGTGCCTGTAATCCCAGCCACTTACTGAGGCTGAGAAAGAGTGCCTGAATTTCAAGGCCAGTCTGGGCAACTAATGATCCTGTCTCAAAAGATACGTATGTACATACATATGCACATACATACACATGTACACAGGGCAGAGGTACTGCACCCCTGGGTCTAACCCTCAGTACTGCAGAACACAAAGCACACAGTGTACAGGCGGTACCATGGTTAGAAGAACCAGGTTCTCACCTGCAGACCAGACCAGCTGCTCTTTCTGGAACACACTTCTTTTACCTGAAAGACTGACAGATGTGCTCATTCGGACATGGGGACTGCGCAAGCATTTTCTTGAAAAGGAATACAGTTAGAACACAGCTCTTGCTTGCTGTCCCTTAAAGTATTTAGTGCCAAGGAAAACACACGAACTTTCCCACTTGTATGTAACACAGTGAATGGGACAGCTTCCCAGGACTTCCAAAAGTCAGTTTGACTACAACATTAATGTGACTTTTTGATACTGTACAATAAAACATGTCACCTCTTGATTTTCCGAACTCAAGGTAACCAGTATTCTCAAAAAAAATAAATAAATAAGAAACCCATGGAATGATTCAAACAGGCATAAGTGTAAGACCCATTCAAAATGTGACACAGAGCAACAGGTTTGAACTTGGCAGCATGAATGGCACACTGTCATGGTTTCAAGTTCTAAGTTTCACTTGCCGAGTTTTGGTGTGGCATCAAAGAACAGCCAAAAATCATAGAAAAAGTCTAAAATACAGGGCCTGGGAGCATAGCACAGCTTGCCTAGCAAGCACAAGGCCCTGAGTTCAATTCACTAGCACCACATACTAGGTGGGCATAGGAGCACATGCCTATAATCCCAGCACTTGGGAGGCTGCAGCAAGACTGCCATGATAGACAGTTACACTATCTCAAAAAAAAAAGTGAAAAACTAGGCATCATTCCCAAGCATCCAGGGATATAAACACATAAATACAAAGCATAATTATTTTTTTTAAAAAACCCTCAAAGCATATTTACATGAGTAAAACAAGGCCAAAAAAGGGGCCATACAAAACAGATGCATTCTTACTCTAACAAAGTAAAGAAATACTTACAAAAACGGGAGAAAATTATCTGCAAGTCATATTTCTGTTAAGAAACTCCTACATTAGTAAAAGCAACGCAACTCAAAAATGAGCACAGGACTTAAGTAGACATTTTTTTCAAAAGAAGATATACAACTGCTCAATGAATGTACAAAAGGTTGCTCCACATCTTTACGCATTAGGAAAGTGCAAGGCAAACCACAGAGATACTACTTCACACTAAGAGAGGCAGCTGCTATCAACCAGTAAGTGCTAGCAAAGACAACAAGAAACGGGGGACCCAAACGCAGGCAAGCACCGTGCCCGCTGCCAGTGAAAATATAAAATGGTACAATCACTGTGCAAAGTAGTCTAGCAGTGACGCCGAAGCTGAAGCTCCAAACTTCCCGAGTAATCTGGCAAATTCCCCTGCTAGGCACACACCGACAAGATACACAGACCATCGTGCCCTGTAACTAAACTCCAGGACGGTGCAAAACAACAGGGACTCAAGAGAAGCCACACCTAGACTTTCTCATCTCTTCCGGAGCTAGCAATGTGTGCGTGACACTGCCTTGTGATGCTACTCCCAGCCAGCCATTCCACCATGAGGGAAAATCACCAATGCTGCACAGTATGCTGGGTTGTTACACTATTATTTGGGTGTATATATGTTTACCACATACAGAGAATGGAATACTATCATATCATTAAAAGAGGAATAAAATTTCAAAATATGCTGTAACACAAACAGACCTTAGAAACCTTATGCTTAATGAAATAAGGCAGATCCAGAAAACAAGTTTGATTCCATTTGTATCAAGTGTCCACTAGGTGTAGGGAGAGGGGAAAGGGAACTGATGTTAAAAGGGTACAAAATTTCCTCTGGGGAAGATGAAGTTTTGGTTATCAATAATAGAGACCATTATGTGACATTGTGAAAATACTTAATACTATCTGAGAATGGTGAAGTAATTAAGTAATTAAATACTGTTGTATATCTTTCTATAAAACAATTTTTAAAACTGGTCACAAAACTTTTTATTTATTTTCTGGAGACAGGGTCTCACTCTGTAACCCAAGCTGGTCCTGAACTCACTATAGAGCCCAGGCTAGCCATGGGATTACAGGTATGCGCCACCACGCCCAGCTTTAAGTGGCACGGGAAAGTAGAACTCAGGGACTTGTGCTTGCTAGGCGAGTATTTTAATAACCACTGTGTCATTCCTCTAGCCACAATACTTTTCAAAAATTACCTGCACCTAGCACCTGGGAGGCTGAAGCAAGAGGCCTGCCCTGAGTCTGAGGCCAGCCTCAGCTACACCGTGAGTTCAGGACCACCCTGGACTACAGAGAGAAAGCCTGCCTCACGAAACGAAAAGAAAGAGAAGAGAAGAGGAGAGAAGAGGAGAGGAGAGGAGAGGAGAGGAGAGGAGAGGAGAGGAGAGGAGTAAAAACAAAAATGACTTATATGTATCCGCTGGAAGACATCTGCAATGATGGCAGTAAAGCTCAAATACAGCCAGCACTGGCCTGCCAATTACAAATGAGCAGTAACAATCACTGATAACGTTTTACTTACCCGTTTGGGGCCACTAAAGATCTTTCTGGTATTTTCCTTTGATTTATCTCCTGGTTTATTTATGGGCTTCTTCACACTTTCAGGCACACCAGGCAAGTCCTCTGTAAAATCCAAGTTTTCTGAAATGGTAATCAAAACTAGCTAGCTTCCTAATATTTCAAATTACCTAAACAACAACCTATGAAGCATTTCCCCCCAAAATACTACAAGAAGAAAAAGAGCAAGGAAGGAAAGTGCCATGGGTGGCAAAACACTCCCACCAGGCTTTCTCCCTGCTTCTCAAACCTGGCGTGTATGTGCTCTAGTTTTATCTGAGTTAATGAGAGAATCAAGTATTCTTCTACATAAATTTTGAATCTCACAGCACATATAACTGTGGGCATCTATGGATACTAACATTGGTATGGTATAGTTTGCACACATACAAGAACAGGTTTAACATTTTTCTAGACTTCAAGCCCGCCAATCTTGTTGGCCTTAAGAATGTTTGCCTGCATATATCAAGGCCCATTTAACAACCAAAAAAGGACAGCCATCTTTGGCAAACAATTTAAAAATAACCTAGTACAGCATAGTTCAATGATCTGTAGGTCTTCCACACAAATCTACCAAATAATTATCTCCCAAATGCTTACAGTTTTGTAAACTAAATAAGCAAATAAACAGCAACACAACAAATGGGGACTGGAGAATAGCACAGTGGTTAAGGACTTGCCTAGCAAGTGCAAAGCCTTGTTGGATTGCCCAGAGGCACATAAACAGGGCATGGTGGTGCACACCTGCAATCCTAGCACTTTGGAGGCTAAGGAAGGAGGACTACCTTAAATTCAGGGCTAGACTGGCTTCCACAGTGAGTTCAGGTCTAACCTTGACTACAGAGTGAAAACCTGTCTCAAAAGAAAAAAAGAACAAAAACCTGGAAAACTTTTCCCTATCCCAATTTTTTAATGTTTAGTGTTTCTCACTCACACATAGACGTGTATACAAACACTCAAATTCCCACTTGTGATATAACTAATAAATGGTCTCCAGTTTTCAAATTTTCAAATGTTATTCAGTATCAATTTCAAGTTTCTGGAAGTCTTATTTCACCCTTTCCCCTAGTACTGATAATCCAACTCTGGGCAGAGGTCTTGCATAAAGCCTCAGCTCTAACTGCACATTTTCAAGTTTATGAAATGTTATTACCCCAAGGTATAAATTTTGGGTATCAGTGTTCAACTTCAGATTATGATAACTTGCAGGCGACTCAAACTAACACGAAAGTAAACTGCAGCAAGTCAAGAGGTTAGGCATTGTACAGCGTTACTTAATACATCTCTCAAATGTCCAATAAGACTGCTACATATTTCAGTTCCCAGAAAGTATTCACGGTAACACTGGATAAACTCTTAGAATATTCTTTTTTGGTTTTAGTTTTCATTTACTTATTTTTTTGCATCAAAGAATGAGTCCATAGTGATCATTCCTGTATATTTCTAGTTCTAAAAATTAAGAATGGTTCTAATCTGGGACTGCAGGGTATATAGATCAGAGGTAAAGCCATGTGCCTCACATACATGAGGCCTTGGGCTCATCCCCAACACCAAAACAAACACAAAACAAAAATAACTGAAAGATTCTAATCTAGCAAAACTACTGTTGGACCAAGTAATGTACAACGATCAGGAGTGTCAAAGACAATACATTCTATGAGAAGCTCTATTTAACAATATTACAATTTTAACTCATCCAAACGATACTTCTAAAGGACAAGTTTCAATAAAGACATCAATTCATAAAAAGTGTATTTGGTTAAGAAACCCTGGGTCCTAACATGCTTTTTCCATTTAAGAGTACCTCGATCTCACCAAACCCTTGTTCAGTTTAGTTCGTGAGTGAATGAACTAAGCTAACCTATTTCTTTTGCTTCTCTCTCACAGTGGAGACTGAATTCCTAGAAGATCTCATCACTGAGCCTATGATCTTACAAGACAAATTACATTTTCATAGCTAAGAGAATACTTACCTATACTTTTCAGTTTTATTAAACCAGACTGAGAATACTTTAAATGTTTTAGTTTTGAATCAACTACAAAGACTTTTAATTTTACTTTTCTTATAGTTCCTTAATTCTAACCATCCATTATCAGTACAGTTCTAAACACCCAAAACATATTCTGATGCCTCCACTGCATTTCTCGAAGTAGAAACGCCAAGAATTTTGGTATTCTTGTCCCTTATAAACACAGTTTATACTTCTCAAATGCTAATCACCAATTTCCTTTTCTTTTTTTGAGACAGGGTATTGCTCTGTAGTCCCAGCTGATTCTGCACTTACCATGTAGCCCAGGCTTGCCTCAAACGCATGACAATCTTCTAGCCCCGGTCTTCCAAGTGCTAGGATTACAGGCATGTGACACCGTAACCGGCTTATGTGGTGCTGGGGCACCAGACCCCGGGCCACACACTTGCTAGCCAAGCACTTTAACCATTGTGCTGTTCCTCCAGCCCAAGTACCAATTTTAAAATAAAAATATACAAAGACTCCCCAGTTCCGAGTTATTGGTTCTAGACCAGATCCGTAACATTTAAAATGCTGTACCTTTGAGTAACTTTATGGGTAACTTGTGGTTCTCAATACAAACTTCTATTAACATCAAATATCACAAACTAAAATTGAGTTCTTAGCCAAAAAAAAAAAAAATAAGCAGTTGTTGAATTAAGCCTGAAAATCACTTCCTTCCGTATGTACATTTTCAGTTCTCACCTGCATTATTAGAACTAGACTGATTATCCTGGGAACTTTCACTGCTCTCCGGAGGCGGCTGCAGGGAGGGTGACGGAGTTGCTTTAGTTCTTTTTTTGCTCGTCTTTCTTTCCACTTGACACTCGTCATCTTCATCATCTTCACTTTCACTCAGATCATCAAAACCAAAATACTTAATTTTGTAATTAGAACTTCCAGAACCTCCTTCATCACCTCCCGTCTCATCGTGATCTTCAAAACCAAAAAATTCAAGTTTCACATCCTTTTTGGATTTAGTATTACTAGGTCGAAATCTAGCAGTGGCCTTAGAAGTCGCAATGTCTGCCTTCTTCCTGAGCCGGCCGGCCTCGCCCAGATCTGCAGGAGTGGACGCAGTGAGCTCCTCCATGCTGCGCTCCATGGTATCCTGTATGGTGACGTTACACACCGACAAGCAAGATGGATGCAGAACAGTGTAATCTCTAGTCCGTCCAACTGTCCCTCTGAAACTGGTCCCACAGCTCCCACCGCCTTTCTTTGCCTGATTCAGGCCATCTTTACTCGACTCACTGTTTGCTTTGGCTAAGGCCTGACTGGTGCCGTCCATGAGCTTATCAAAATTTGACGTTCCTTGCGAGGACTTTGCCTTATTGGCCCTACAGTACGTCCTACAGTTGGTTGGCCTAAGAACACTTTGTACAATGTCTTCCTCAATGGCTTCATTTATATTTTCCAATCGGTTTTTAAAATCCTCATCCTTCATCTCCAAAAGAGGATCACTATCCAAACCTAAAATACAATCTTCTGATCGGATATCTTCAAAATCATTGTCCCATTCATACAAACCAGTCCTTACAGATCCCTTGATCGGCGGTATTTCAGATGGGGATTCTGACCTTTGCCCACACTGAGAATTCCAAGTATCATTTGTTTCCTTGGTTTCATCAGCTTTGTATCCAGAAGCCACTGTGATTTCTGCATTGGGTTTCTTAGTACTATCTTCAGCATTTTTGTGAAAATGGTGACTATTTTTTTCATGATCTTCACTAAAATTCTCCACTTTATCTACAAAAATAAAAAAGTCAAAAGATAAAGACCATGAAAACCATCAATACACAAGGTAGTCAAAAGCAAAAGCATGTGGCAAAGAGTATGAAAATCACATAATCTTGAATAACTACAATAATTTTAAATTGTGGAGAAATTAATATTCCTTCTACCCTTTTCGGTACACACAGTTCTGGCGTCTTTTTTTTTTTTTTTTTTTTGGGGGGGGGGGGCGGTCCTTGGTCTGTAGCCCAGGCTAGTCTTGAACTCACTATGGAGCCCAAGCTGTCCTTGGACTCATGGCAATCCTCCTGCCTCAGCCTCCTGAGTGCTGGGATTACAGGCGTGCACCACCACGCCTGGCTGATACGGTGCTGGGGAATCGAACTCCAGCACTTAGCATTTGACTTGGCACTATGCAAGCACTGTAACAGCTGAGCCATTCCTCCAGTCCTCTGATGGTCTACTAACGACCCATCTCCCAAGTCCCTTAAAACTATCACCCTAAACTCCTCATAAGAGAATGCAGCATTCTTCTTAAGCAACTGAGTCACATACAATAAACAGATGACGAAACAAAAGTTATTTGGTGGAACTTAAAAAGCCAGCTTTGCACAATCAATAAAAGCCTTGAGAGACAGAGAGAGAGAGAGAGAGAGGGAGAGAGAGAGCGAGAGAGAGAGAGAGAGAGAGAGAGAGAGAGAGAGAGAGCGAGCGTTTGTGTGTGTGTGTCTGGGGTAAGGCTGCCCTCAAGGTAAGCTAAATTCTATCTAGAAACCTGTCCACAATACTGGGTTTCTGTGGCTAATTTCCATTCTTTCTTCTAATCCCAAAAGCCAAATATCTCAAGAAATTTTTAAGCGTTCTGGTGCCTACGTGACTATGCTGGCTATCCATGCACATCAACCAGGACTAAATCTTAACCTGCCTATTCATTTTATACTTGGCAAATTCATTTTGGATATCTTAGATTTTTATCATTGGCAACTTTTAACCTTTCCATGTGAGAAACAGAAATGTGATTCAAACTGTAATTATGATTGTATCCTTACCACTTCATAAGAAAACTACACGGGCAAAATGTTTACTCTATATCAAACAATAAAATTACTTTGTATGTGTAGGTGGTACTGGGAATCAAGCTGTGGGCCTGCACTTTGAGCTACCTCGACAGTTCGCCCATTCTTATTTGAGACTAAGACTTGGTAAATTGCTAATTTTCCCAGTTGGGCTAGAATTTGTGAAAACTTTTTTAAAGACCCAAAATAAAGAACCAATCAAAAGGATGAGCAATTGAGACAACCCATTCCAGGAGCCCTTCCAGTTAGCAGAGGCACACACCTCTCGCTGTTGTTTCAAACTTAAAGCACTTTGCAACCTGGGGGGGATGGTCAACTGAAATGAACAGGTACTTCTCAAAAGAAGTACAAATGAGTCTCGGTATCTACCTCAGTACCTAAAGAGCTTGCCTAGCAAGCACAAGGCCCTGGGTTTTATTCCCCAGCATCACATATGCTGGGCATAACGGCACACATCTGTAATCTTTTTTTTTTTTTTTTTGAGACAGGGTCTCGCTCTGTAGTCCAGGCTGGTCCTGAACTCACTATGGAGCTCAGGCTGGCCTTGGACTCACAGCAATCCTCCTGCCTCAGCCTCCCGAGTGCTGGGATTACAGGAGTGTGCCGCCACACCCAGTTTATGTGGTGCTGGGGAATCGAATCAGGGTATTTAGCACCTGACTTAGCGCTTGTTAGCCAAGCGCTTTTAACAGCTGAGCCATTCCTCCAGCCCCTACACCTGTAATCTTAACCCTCAGGAGGCTGAGGCAGAAAGACTACCTTGAGATCAAGACTATCAGAGGCCATATACTGAGTTCAGGATCAGCGTGGACTACAAAGTGAGACCCCCGTCTCAAAAAAAAAAAAGAAAGTACAAATGGCCACTAAGTATATTAAAAATGTTTAGCATCTTTAGCCATTAGAAAAATGCCAATCAAAACAATAATAAGATTGTATCTTACCACAGTAAGGATGGCTATCTTCAAGAATTCAAAAACCAAATGTTGGCAAGGTATGGGGTAATCTCTTCTAATTACTGGAAGGAATATAAACTAGTACAACCACTACAGGAATCAGTACGTAGAATCTTCATGAAACAAAAATCAGAAATTCCATTAGAACCAGCTTCTCGGCATACTCTCTAAAGAGTTAGAGACACTGTATTACAGTGATGCATACATATACACCTGAGAAGAGTCAAATTTTGGAAGCAGGCTATAATGCACATCGACACATGAATGAATAAAGAAAAAGCAGTGAATATACCCAGTGAAGTGCTATCTACTATGAAGAGGGGTAAACTTGAGTCATTTGCAGGAAAACAGACATATCTTGAAACTGTAATGCCATGCGAAAAAACTCAGACCCAGAGGTTAAGTACCGCATGGCTTTTCTTCTATGAGAAACTCAAAATATAGTAATTTCAGTAACAAAATATAGATAAGAAACAGAGAAGAGCTGGGAGAATAGCTCAGCTGTTAAAGTGACTGCCTAGCAACCTCAAGGCCCTGGGTTCATTCCACAGCACCACCTAACGTTGGGCGTGGGAGTACATGCCTGTAATCCGAGCACTTGGGAGGCTGAGGCAAGAGGATTGCAGTGTATTCAAGGCCAGCCTGGGCCCCACTGTGAGTTCAAGAACAGCCAGGACTGTAGCGTGAATCGTCTCAAAAAAGAAAAGAAACAAAACGAAATGAAGCAGGGAACTAACTATCAACAGTGGAGACAGAAGGGCAACACAGGGAAGGGGAAGTGAAAATGATCAAGATATCATATGCATATGTACCAATTACACAGGATGAAATGTAATTACTACATATCACAACATATGCTAATGAAAAATGCACCTATATTTCGGAAAAGGCATTTACAAATCTCAGTTAACATCAAATAATGAAAGGGACACTTTGCAGGATAAATTCACCGTGCAACTTTTAATGCTACCCAGTATGTTTAAACATACTTTGTCTAGTGAAGATCAGTATTTACCTACCTTTAGGAGACATCTAATTTACAAAAAACAAACTCCTGTATTATTCTGAGGTATTTCCCAGGCAAAGGCAAGAAATTATAGATTTTTTAAATGTCAAAAGCACTAACAAGATACGGAAAAGCTACAAATGAAAAGCTAACTGACGTGACATGTTCAAAGGGTTGTAAGCCAAGATCAGACAAAATCCAAACCTAAGGAAAGCACACTACTGTTGGTAAAGAGCAAAAAGAGCACTGCTCGCGAGCCCGGAGACCGGTGCTGTCGCGGCCAAGCGGCTCTGCGGACCTCTGGCAACTACCTTCTCAAATTCTAAGCATTCCAGTTTTCTCATCTGTTCAACAGAGAACCACTGATCTACTTTACTTCACAGTTAATTGAAGGGAACCAAGAATTAAAGACACAGACCACCAAAGCTTAAATAATTAAACTAGTCTGGAGTTTGACTCTGTTCTCTCAATGGAAACAGGTATCTCTGTCTGGCCCCCTGGGATGAAGAGACCTTGCCTGCAAACAGGAAGGGCTTGGAATCCCAGGTAATCTTTGTCTTCCTCCTGAGATGAAAAGATCTTGCCTGCAAACAGGAAGGGCTTCCAATCCCAGGTAGTCTTTTATTTTACAGTCTGAGATGATTGGCTCTTGCCTGCAAACAGGAAGGGCATGGGGTCTCAGACAATCCTTGTTTTGCCATCCAAGGTGAGCCACTGTCTGCACACGGGAGGGGCTGGAGGTCTCTTGCAAATGAGGGCCTCTCTTGGCTTGTGGCAAACCAATGCAAGCAGACTATGGCAGACTTTGAGGCTCCTTGGCTAGATAACAAAGCTAGGTGGTCTAATAAGAGATGCAAGGCAAAATTAAGGTAAAGGTCAGCAAGTAAGAGAGGGGGTTGGATTAGTGACCTATATAAAGAGCCAGTCTCTTGTGGCTGCAGTCTTCACGTACGTACGTACCTACGTGTGTGCGTGCGTGCGTGCGTGTGTCTTTTGTCTGCATCTTTTAGCTCATTCCTCCCTTCCAGGACAAGTGGACCGCAAGAAGTGGCGCCCCACGTGGGGCTCAAAGGGACGGAACCGAAAGGGCGAGACTCTCCATAAACATGCGGGGTTTGCTGGAGTACTTCCGGCATTAATCATGGGAAATTCCCCCTCATTGCAAGACGAGTATGCGCACTTGATCAGCGGACTCCTTCTCTCTACAGGAGTGAAGGTAAAGAATAAGCTTATTAAAAGATTGTTGGTGTGGGCTGAGAAAGCCTGCCATTGGTTTGAGTGTCAGCATAAGGCTCAGTTGAATCGAAAGGAATGTCAACGAGTAGTTAAAACTCTTAGAGAAGAGCATCAGAAGGGAAATGTTTTGGATTTGAAGCTCTGGTCTGTTTGTAGTTACTCAGGCTTTAGAGTTGTTCGAAACCGACTCCGAGAAGGGTTCCCGTGGAGGTCGGTCTCCTGAGGATAAAGCAGAGTTTTCTAAACAGGAGGAACCTGTTTCTGACCTTGCTGGAGGTACGGCGGATTTGGCCGCCTCTTCAGGTAGTGAGAGTGATTCTGATTCTAGTTCTGATTCTTCAGAACTGCACGAGCTCCCTGTATCAGAACAATTACAGGGACCTATGGATTCTATGAGACATTTAATGGACCGGTTGGGATCCGTGCCAAAATCCTCTGCAGGATTGCCTCTTTGCCCTAGTGTGTTCCCTGTTCAGAGCGCCCCAGAGCCTACTGCGCCACCACTGGGGGCTAACGCTTTTACTTTTCCACCTTTTGCGCCATGGACAGGCTATTCGTCAATTCTGACGCCGGATACTGGGCAACAGAGAGGGGCCATGACTTGTCTGTGTTAGAGGGTCCAGATTTTCCTTCTATCTTTCCTACTCAAAGACTAAAATTTTGGATAGTACAAAATGTTTTGTTATAAATATCACAGATTGATATTTATTCCAGTTTCATTGCTTATATAACATTTCTTGATGCTTTCTGCTCCTTTTATTGGTAAAACAGTCAAAACTTAAAATGTTTTTAACATGCTGCAACAATGACTATCAAAAGATTCTATATCAAAAATAATAATTTAAAATAATGGCTAAAAATTTAAATTTCTGTGCTTTATAAGGTAACTTTAAAGTCAACCTTTACATTATGGGGTCTTATTACAGTCCAGCTAACATAATGTAAAATGTGTAGATGTCATTTATTAAATAACTTATAATACGTGAATTTAAGACATAATTTTTGACAGAGAGAAAATTGCCAGTTTGTCCTGTCGGGTGTGGGCAGGATGGATTTTTGTTTTAAATAGTCAAGTAAACTTTAATTTAAAACAGAGGTGTGGGTAATGTAGGTGGTCATTTCGGTTTGGTCTGGCCAAAACAACAAATACATTTTTAAGCAAATAGTCTCTTATAACTGGTGTTTGGCCAATCTAGTTTGTTAATACACTATTTCTGGTAGAAAAATTCTTGTACTTAAAAGCATAAATATAATATTTTCAATATAATGTTGATATTAAAGATGTAATGACTAAGGTATCTTGCTTTATGGTGACTATACAAACAAACCTTGGTTTATAAAATAATAAGAGTTTTAAAACATTTTTTGTCACATCTCATGTTCTGTTTATTAAATGTTATATTTAAGTATTCTTAATAGGACATTCTGCTCTCAGTTATGAGTACTGAGAGTTGCTGTCTTAAGGTGGTAAACTTGGATGAGTTTACTTAATGCTAAATTAACTTCTTTAACAAAAACTGTATGCACTCATAAAATGTTTTTATGAGTTTACTATATTTTCATGACCTTAGGTACTGATAAAAATACTAGTACAAATGTATAATTTTTACTGATAATCTAGCTGATTATCACTATTTTAAAGGCAAAAAGCGGTTTACCATTTTTGGTTGCCTTTAAAATGACACCTCTTTAAACTCAGAGCCACTGTCCAACAAAGCTTTGCACTTACAGTGGGTAATTACTACTCAAATGGGTCGAACAGTGGCCTTTAACAAAAGAAAAGCTCAAGGCCTTAAAAATTTTAGTTCAGGAACAATTAGATGCTGGTCATATTGAACCTTCCACTTCCCCTTGAAATTCACCTTTATTTGTTATTAAAAAGAAAAGTGGCAAATGGCATTTTCTTATGGATCTTAGAGAAATAAATAAATGTATTAAACCTATGGGTCCTCTTCAGCCTGGGTTGCCTTTGCCTTCTATGATCCCTGAAGACTGGGCTGTTTTAGTAACTGATTTAAAAGATTGTTTCTTTACTGTACCATTACAAGAAGAGGATAAAGACAAATCTGCTTTTACCATTCCTGAATATAACAATGGGCGGCCAGTTACTAGATGTCAATGGAAAGTTCTTCCTCAAGGGATGCCTAATAGCCCTACCTTATGTCAAAAGTTTGTTGACAGGGCATTACAACCTATGAGGATGAAACATTCAAATCTTATTCTTTATCATTATATGGATGATATTTTACTGGCTGCTCCAAATGCTCAGCTCCGGGATCTTTTTTATCAGGAACTAAAACAACAATTACAAAATTATCATTTATGCGTAGCCACTAAAAAGATACAACTTGATCCCCCTTTCTCATATTTAGGATATCATGTGGAAAAACGGGCTATTAGGCCTCAAAAAATTCAAATTCATAGAGATAATCTTAATACACTTACTGATTTTCAAAAATTGTTAGGAGACGTTAATTGGATCCGACCTACTCTAGGTATCCCTGCTAATCAACTTCAACATCTATTTGCTACTTTAGAGGGAGATCCTCAAGAGTTTTGTCCCCAGAAACTATAGAAGAACAATTTGTTGAACGTTTAAATTCTGCTTTTGTATCTCGTATAAATCCTAAACTGCCTTTATACTCTTATGTATTCCATACTCCCCACTCCCCTTCAGGTTGTATAGGACAAAATTTTCTAACATGACTCTTCAATGGCATCGCCATGGTGGCTCTCTTGCCACTGATGGCAATGAAACCTTGTTCTTGCCTGAGTGGGGCCTCTCGCCTCCTTTATTACATAAAAAAGGTCATTCAACAGTCCAAGGACATCTTTGGAAGTTATCTGCAGCCCTAAAACCAGTACAAGTCTGGGCCAGTAATATGTCTTTAAATATCAGTAACATTGCAGCTCCTTTCCGTGTACAGCTAAATAATATTGACACTTATTATATTACTGCCTGTGTAAAAGCTCCGTATCGCTTAATGAAGGGATATTTACAATGGAATTCCTCTACTGGAATTCTCAACTGCACAAGTAATTGTTCTCTTTTCCACTGTATTAATTCTTCTGAGTTTTAATATGTCCTATGAAACCATCTACCTTTTGAAAGCCCACCGTGAGCTGTGGATTCCTGTTAACCTTACTTGCCCTTGGAGTGATTCATCTACTGCTTATCAACTCTTTCATCACCTGACGAAGCACTCGACGTAAGAGATTGGTGGGACTGGTTCTTGCTATCATTTTTGGGCTGGCTGCAATTGCTGCGACAGCTGCCACTGCAGGACTGGCATTACATCAGAACCTACAAACTGGACTTTGTAGGCCAATGGCATAAAGACTCAAATGATCTATGGCAGCATCAATGTGCCATTGATGGACAAATGGCCGAGGACATTCGAGACTTACAACATACAGTATTTTGGTTCGGAGATCAATTGTCTTTGCTATCTACTAAAGTTCAATTAAGATGTGATTGGAATGCTACAGATATTTGTATCACACCTGTACCCATGTATCCTCTGGGTGGAATCATGTTAAAAGATTGTTAACTGGGCATAATAATTTAACAGCAGAGATAGAGGAATTACAAAGACATACAGGGAATACTTTCAGCAGGGAATTGCCTGAGTTAGAAGAAGGTGAGATACTTCAGGGAATTGTTGAAAAGTTACAGCAGCTAAATCCCCTTCCTACTTTGAAGTTCTTTTTTACTTCTACTGGCATTAATTTATTATTCTCTTTGTCTCTTTTCTATTCTTTAGTCCTCAGAAAATGGCTAATCCAAAGAGGGTCAACGATAGATAGATACCTGGACTTACAAGTTCTCCAGCAGCATCTTGCTATGCGCGCTAATTCTATAGCAAAACAAAAAGGGGGAAATGAAGGGAACCAATAATTAAAGACACAGACCACCAAAGCTTAAATAATTAAACTAGTCTGGAGTTTGACTCTGTTCTCTCAATGGAGACAGATATCTTTGTCTTGCCCCTGGAATGAAGAGACCTTGCCTGCAAAAAGGAAGGGCTTGGAATCCCAGGTAATCTTTGTCTTCCTTCTGACATGAAGAAGCCTTGCCTGCAAGCAGGAAGGACTTGGAATCTCAGGTAGTCTTTTGTTTTACAGTCTGAGATGATTGGCTCTTGCCTGCAAACAGGAAGGGCATGGGGTCTCAGACAATCCTTGTTTTGCCATCCAAGGTGAGCCACTGTCTGCACACGGGAGGGGCTGGAGGTCTCTTGCAAATGAGGGCCTCTCTTGGCTTGTGGCAAACCAATGCAAGCAGACTATGGCAGACTTTGAGGCTCCTTGACTAGATAACAAAGCTAGGTGGTCTAATAAGAGATGCAAGGCAAAATTAAGGTAAAGGTCAGCAAGTAAGAGAGGGGGTTGGATCAGGGACCTAAATAAATGAAGAGCGCAGTCTCTTGTGGCTGCAGTCTTCGTGTGTGTGTGTGTGTGTGTGTGTGTGTGTGTGTGTGTCTTTTGTCTGTATCTTTTTGTTCATTCCTCCCTTCTAGGACAAGTGGACTGCAACAGTTAATGAAGGAATCACAAGAAACACTCCTTATGACATAATTTAAGAATGCTTGATACGCTCAACTACATAAAGGTCTACCAGAGGTCACTAAATGTTAAAATACACTGTATTTTATTGTTATAAGGTATTCCATTGCCTTCATATTGCAATATTTATTTAGGTTACTTCTAACTGATTAAGTAATACATCCTTAGACATGAGCCTATTTGTATACTTAATTTTGCTAGGGCTGGAGGAATAGTACAGCAGTTAAAAGCTTGCATAGCAAGCGCAAGGTCGTGAGTTTAATTCCCCAATACATTACAAGCAAGGTGTGGTGTGAAGCTTGGGAGGCTGAGGCAGGAGGACTGAATCCAAGGCCAGCTTGGGCTACACAGTGAGTTCAGGGGCAGCCTGGGCTACAGAGTGAGACCCTGTCAAAAAAAAGAAAGAGGGAGAAGAAGAAGAAACTTAGAAACCTATCTATACTCTCAAAAAAAATACTACTTTAACCTTTAGTACACTTCCCCTAGTATTCAAGCATGTGCAATGTGTTTGCACACTTCGCCAGCTATCATTCTTATCAATAACCTGCCTTTCATGCAACTGTTAGCAATCTACTTTTGCTGGGAGTTTATCTTGTAAATTTGGTTTAAGTCAAGAAGCCCATAAGAAAACACTCTTATGGGTAGTGGGCACAGCCAGTAGTGAATACTGCTTGCTTGGTGCTCAAGGCGCTGGTTTTGATTCCCCATCATCACATAAAATCCACCAACGAGGTCACAAAGTATCTGTAATCCTAGAGCTTGGAAGGTTGAGACAGAATGGCCCTAAGTTCAAGGACAGTATGGGCTACACAGTGAGCTCAGGACTAGCCTAAATACAGAGTAAGGGCCTGACCCCCCAAAAAAGAACTCAGAAAGGAATATATATGCATTATTAGCAAACATAATCTGATAATCTGTCCATGTATTGAACCAGATAGCATAAAAAAATACAACAGATAAATGCATATCGCAACATATTATCTACTTTTGAACTTCTGGAACATAAGTAAAAACTACTATCAGCAAAGCTTTCCATAAGAATCTGTTCAAGTTCTCAATAACTTAATACATAAAATAAATGCTTTCTATGGTCCTCTATCTTTTAATTTCCCAACAAAAATTAACTATGCCTTCAGAAAAGAACATTATCTAACCTAAAATAAAGAACACTGACTACTTTTAAATGCCCTCCTCCCTTAAGCACCCTAGCTTTCTTGTCAAATAAACCTACTTAATATTCCAAAACATCAAGTACGTAAAGAGAAAAAAGAAAAAAGGAAAAAAAAAGATGACAGAAACAAAAATGAATTCTTATACAAAGGTCAAGCACTTACTGTTTTTTTTTAATAAACCACCTATGTAACAAATGTATTTCTAGCAAAAATAACAGATTAGGGGCTTCATGAGTTGAGCCAGCTCTGCCTCTTGCTGGTTACAATAACGTTGAACAAGTCAACTTAATAAATTTGGCATAAGCCAGGTAGGGTGATCCTAGTAATCTAGAGGGTGAGAGGGAGGACCGCCATGAGTTCAGAACCAGCCTGGACTACAGAGTCCTGGACTACAGAGTAAGAGTGTCTCAAAAAAAAAAAAAAAGTTTGGCACATCATCAGAGAAATATAAATTAAAACAAACTGAGGGGCTGGAGGAATAGCACAGTGATTATAGCACATGCCTAACAAGTGCAAGGTCCTGAGTGGTGGGACACCTGTAATCCCGGCACTAGGGAGGGTGAGAGAGGAGGATTGCCAGGTGTTCACAGTCAGCGTGAATGACATAGTAAGCTCAGGACCAGTCTGAACTAAAAAGTGAGACTATCCATCTCCCCCCGCCAAAAAAAAAGATAAAACAACACTGAAGTTCCATCTAACTCCACTTAAGAATGGGTGGTATTAGGAAGTCAAAAACCAGCTGTATGTGACGCAATCCTGAATTCCAACACTCAGGAGACTGAGGCAGGAGAATTGCTGTGAGTTCAAGGACAGCCTGGGCTACCTTCTGAGTGCAGGTCCTGCCTGGACTGCAGGGCAAGACTGTCTCAAAAATAAAACAAAAAACCAAAAGCAAAATCTCAAAAAAACAACAAATCCTGGCAAGGCTGTGGGAAAAAGGAAAAAAGAAATCCTCCTCCATTGCTGGTGGGTCTGTAAACTGGTACAACCACTATTGGAGGCAGTATGGAGACTCCTCAAAAAACTGAAAACTGATTCCATTTGACATAGCCATATCTCTTCTGGGTATCTTCCCACAAGAGGTGAAGTCATCATACTATGGGTAAACATGTGTACCTATGTTTACATAAACACAATTTATAAAAGCCAAATCCTGGAAGAAGACAATATGCCCAACTATGGATGACTAGGTAAAGATATGATACACACAAAATGGAAAGTCATTCTGCCATTACGAAGGGCAAATTTGAGTCATCTGTAGAAAAATGGACGCACCTTGAGACCATTATGCTCAGCAAAATGAATCAGACCCAAAGTTAAATATCATACGGTCTCTCTAATATGAGAAAACTAAACCATAAAAAATGTAAGACATTTGGAACAAAGAAGCTGGACTTTGCAAAAAGGGAAAATGGGGAGGGGGTGAGACGGCAGCAAGGGGAAAAGGATACAAGAAAGAAAGTTAGTTTGGCACATGCCTTTCTATAATCCCAGCAGACAGGACGCTGAGGCAGGAGAGCTGCCAGTGAGTTCAGGACCAGCCTAAACTACAGTAAGACTGTCTCAAAAACAAAACAAAAAAGCTTGGACACAGGCCTAAAAATCAATGTAATGACCCAGTTCAATCCCCAGTATTACAAAAGCACCAAGAAAAGCCATGTATTCCAGCTGCTCAGAAGGCTGACGCAAAAGGATAAAGTTCAAGGCCAGCCTGGGCAACTTAACAAGACCCTCCCCAAGAAAATAATTTCGTAAAAAGAGGCTGGGTTCAATCCCCAGTACCCACCTCTCCAAACCACCCCTGCAAAACCAAAATATCTGCCTTGAGGGCAGGAAGATGGGTAGGACTCTGGCAAGATATGTAAGTCTCTATGCTTTACTCTGCTTATATAAGAAAGCAGACTTCCTAGTTGCACCAGAATAGTAATGCGTTTTTACCATGCAAGAGGTCCCAACTTCAATGCACTTCCCCGAAAAAACAGTAAAGTATCCTTGAATAAAAGAGCAATTACATTTCCATTTTTCACTGATTTTTCTAAGGTAACGGACAATTAAAAAATACAGGTCCTGTCAACACATACAATGATCTAAGTATAGTTTCATAAAGGAAAAGACTATAAAAATGGGTATGCGGGGTTGGAGGAATGGCTCAGTAGAGTGCTTACCTACCAAGTGCTATGACAAGCGCTAAGTACTGGAGTGGATTACCCACAGCACCACATAAGCCAGGGGTGATAGCGCACACTTGTGCGGTGAGCCCAAGACCAGCCTGGGCTACAGAACGAGACCCTGTTCCAAAACAAAACAAAACAAAACATGTGTGACTTTAAGTCAAGAAATTACTTGACGTACTTAAAAAGTGTGAAGGAAGATTTGATCTAGAAACTCCTATGCGTTTTACAGGTTCTGCAAATCTTGTGTAACTCTAAAACCAGACATATTTTCAGGAAGAATATTAGAGTTTCAGCAAGTTTTCAAACACTAAAAATTGTACTGGTTTTAAAAACAATGGAAGGACCAAGCTACACACAGGAAATCACAGGAAGTCAGTATACACTGAGCATTTACCCTATGACAATTGAGATTATGTACAAAGAAACATTACACTGAGCCATATGAAGTCTCCATTTTTAAATGATCAAATATCAGCAATTCCACATGGTTTACCAAAATGAATGTAGCAACATCATACTCAACATCAAAGCCCAAATATCTATGTAAAGTATAATCAAAGGGTTGGGACACAGATCATAGGTAGTGCTTGTGCAGTAGGCACAAGGCAAGTACCACAGCCTGAATCACACATCAAAAAAAAAAAAAAGAAAAGAAAAAGAAAAAGAAAAAGAAAACAAGGACAGGAGTAATAGTTCAGCAGTTAAAGTGGTTACTAGCAAGCTCAAGACCCTGAGTTTGCTTCCCCAGCATCACATAAAATGAAAGCGGTGGCACATGCCTATAATCCCAGCCCTAGGGAGGCCGTGGTAGGGCTGCTGTGAGTTCAAGGCCAGGGCGGGATACATACACACTGCGTTCAGAATCAGCCTAGGCTGCAGAGCTAGATTCTGTCTCGAAATGAATGAACAAACAGGCAAACAAACATCTCTCCATGAATATGAAATAACCTAAATCTAAATAACAAAGAATCTTTTAATGCTGTTTCCTGGTTTTTGCTTTCTTGAACAACACAAATATAAACCCATTAAAGAATTATCATCCATCCATGCAACTGGAAACCAGCTGTTAATAATGTGGCAGATCTCAATTATGGAAAGATAAAGCTGTCTGTCCTAACAAACGGGAATAATATGGACAAGGGAAAAGGGCTTAAGCGATTTGTTCAGAAGCTCATATATAAGGGCTAGGAATAGAGTTTGCTACACTCTAACCACATAACCACATAAGTGGGGCATGCAACCCACTCGGAGCCCGCTCCCAGATAGTGGTAGCTTTTTTCCCTCTGTTGTTTATAAATAAAGAGCTGTTCTTCCCATTCAAAAAAAAAAAAAAAAAAAAAAAAAAAGTCGGGCATGGTGGCACTCACTTGTAATCCCAGAACTAGGAAGGATAAATTCAAGGCCAGCCAAGGCTACGCAGGGAGCTCAGGACCAACCTGTTCTACAGAGAAAGACCTAGTCTCAAATTAAAAAAGAAAAAGAAAAAGAGCTGAATTGTATATAAAATACCAAAGTTACATAAGAAGTGCTCTGAGGGCAATAACAGTAAGCTCTAGAGTTGTTTCTTGTCGGCAGCACTGGGAGTTGAGTCCTCACACTGAGCTACATACTTCAATCATTTTCTTTTCCAGACTGGATCTGGTTATGCCATCAACTTGCCAAAGCTGGGCTTGGATTTGTGATCCTCCTGCCTCAGTCTCCTCCCTCACTCTCAGGAGTGCTGAATTATAGGTGTGTGCCACCAAGCCCAGCTTTAAGAGTCTTAACTGTTTTAGAAATAAGGATGAGACACAATGTGCACAATTTGCCTCTAGTGGGGACAAAAATGCATCAAGACTGGCCAGGACCTGGTATTTATTGAAGTGGAAGATGAAAACATCTGCACGACAGTATGCTAATCTACACACACACAACCTAAATGTGAAGGTGCTTCCCACCAAACCCACCATTCATTAATTACAAGAATGAGGAAAAAGACCTAGAGAAGTAAATGGCCCCAGGGGTTGCCAAATAAAACAGCAGTCAAGAAAGCTCACAGGAAGACCCACACAGAGCTGCAGGACACCTCCCCCAGCAACGGCCACTGAAACCCACCACGGTAAAGCAGGCAAACCCATCTCCACCTGCCACACTAGAGTCTGAGGCTTGGAAGAACAGGATAAAATCAAACACACTACTCAAGTGAAGCACAAAGTACTGAGCACTTTGAACAAGCCTCTTCTATGAAGCCTATCTATAGGACTGGGGAAACGTCTCAGCGGTTACAGCGTGTCCCTAGCAAGTGCGAAGTATCTGAGTTCAATTTTCCAGCACCACATAAATTGGGCATTGTAGCACACACCTGTAGTCCCAGCATCTGGGAGGCTAAGACAGGAAGACTGCTGTGAGTCCAAGGCCAGCCTGGGCTACACAGTGAGTTCAGGATGACTAGCCTGGGCTATAGAGCAAGACATCTCAAAAAAAAAAAAAAAAAAAGTTTAACAGAGTACTGGAAAACCCCAACCCATAAAGCATAGTGAAGGCAACAAACGGTTTACGAGGGGGCATTATACAAAGGCTGCCTTTTTGAGCAGCTGCCCCGGGAAGAGGGGAGACACATTTATTCAATGACCAGAAATCTCAACTCACAGAAACTCAGAGTCCTAAGCAAGAACAGAAAAATTCAACTAGGAAGCAGGGTGTGATGGTGCACTCCTGTAATCCCAGCACTTGGGAGGCTGAGGCAGGAGGATTGTCCTGAGTCCAAGGCCAGTCTGGGGCTCCACAGTGAGTTCAGGACCTGCCTGGGCTAAAGTGAGACCCTGTTTCAAAAAAAGAAAGAGAAAAAGAAGAATCCATGAAAACTAAAACACAATTTAAGCAAAACCTGACCTCACCCAAAGTAAAGCTATTTATAAACTGCCCTAGTTAGGGTTTTTCTTTTTCCTGAGGAAAGGCTGACTTTGATTAGTGAGCTCCACTCAGATCTTGACAGCAGGGATAAAGTCAACTTTCCAAACTTCCAAAGAATTCTAAATTCCCAAACACATTTGGTCCCAAAGGCTATAAAGAAATATAAACTTGTTCTGCAGACGAAGCACGGTGGACTAATGTCACTGGCTAACACTACGCAGTATCTGTTCTCAGAAAAATAACACAACTTTATTTTAAAAATGAGAAGAAAGCCAGTCAGATGTTGACAAGAAACTGGCAACTTACATGAAGCATGATCAAAAAAGACAGTGCGGGCTGGGGGCATAGTTTAGTGCTTATACCTCTCGCCTAGCATGCACAAGGTCCTGGGTTTGAGTCCCCAGCACATGAAAATTAGCTGGGAGATGGTAGTGCACGCCTATAATCCCAGCACCTAGGCAGAGGCAGGAGGATTGCCTTAGTTCATGGTTACACAGCGAGTCCAGAACCAGCCTGGACTACAGAGCAAGATCCTACCTCAAAGCAAAAAGAAAAGCAAAGCAAGGGTGGATGTTATTAAAATACAGTAAAAACACACTCACCCCAAGTCCTCAATATTTTCTCAAGTTCTCTTTCCTGAGTGTATGATCAAAAATCCAGGGGTTGTTAAGTGCTTCATACCACCTCCCTCTCTTTCTCTCCCCACAGTTCCATCATCAGTGCCTGTCCCATGGCTATCAGATCAAGCACAGCCACTCACAGACCCTGGTGTCCATCAGAACACCTCCCTCATCTAACATCATCACAAGAAGGTATTGTAAAATATTCTGACAGGCCACATTCCTTTAACTTCTATTATAGTAATACATCATCCTAATTGTTCCATTTTATTATGTCAACTGTGATAACCTTATCAAAAATATGTAGAGAAAAAAATATATACAAAGTTTGGGGGCTTGAGGAATAGCACAGCAGTTAAGAGCACTTGTCCAGCAAGCACAATACTCAGAGTTGATTCCCTAGAACCACATAAACCCAGCATGGTGTAATTCCAGCACTCAGGAGCATGAGACAGAACCGCTAAGAGTTCAAGGCAAGCCAGGGCTACATACTGTGTTCAGGACCAGTCTGAACTACAGAGCAATACCCTGTGTCTCTTCCTGGCCCCGCCCTCCAGAAAAAGCACTATCCAAGGTTCTGACAAGCACTGGAGTCTTGGAATATGGTAAGTGAGACCAGTGTGCCTAAATCCCACATCCGAGGTTGTTTTCAATCAGCAGCACAGGGAAGGGAATCTAGCGGTGTCTGACCACTGACCTGCGTGTCCCAGCCTGGGATTGGGCTTGTGATCCTCCTGGCCCGGTCTACCGAGCAGCTGGGAGTGCAGGCATATGACACCAGAGCTGGCAGGTGAGTTTTTTTTGTTGTGAAACATGGTAGTCCAGGCTGGTTCTGAACTCACTCTGGAGCCCAAGGTGGCCTCGAACTCACAAGAATCCTCCTGCCTCAGTCTCACAAGTGCTGGGATTATAGGCATGTGCCAACACGTCCGGTTTATGTGGTACAAGAGAATGAACTCAGGGCCTTGCACTTGCTAGGCAAAAACTCTAACCTCTGTATTACTCCTCCAGCCCCAGGTGTTAGTTTTAAAATGCCAGTATTAAGCTGGGCAGGAAGCTGAGTCAGGATTGCCGTGAGTTTGAGGCCAGTGCAGGCTACACAGAGCTCTGGACTAGCTGGGACTATGCAGTAAGACTCGGTCTCTAAATAAATAAAATAAACAGGGTTGGAGGAATGGCACAGCAGTTAAAGCACTGGTCTAACAAGCACAAGGCCCAGATTCCACTCCCCAGCAACACATAAATCTGGGCGTGGTGGTGCATGCCTGTAATCCCAGCATTCAGAAGACTGATGCAGGAGGATTGCCAAATCCAAGGCTAGCCTGGGCTGCACAGTGAGCTCAGGACCAGCCTGAGCAAGAGAGTGAGACTGTTTTAAAAATAAATAAGTAAACAAACAAGCCAACAGATTGTCATCCTCAGGCTTCCACTGAATTCTACTATGAAAGAGTCCCAGGAGCTCAAAAGGAGTTAAGAGTCCCGTATTTATTTCTCCAGACCCTCAACAGAGGATCTGCATCTGAAGGTGCCCTCACCTACATGGGTCATTCTCTTAAATCTTTAGGCTGGATTACGGAGTTTCACTGCAACTCAACGAAGTTGGGGGTCCTGGGGGATTTCCCTACATTCCTCCCACACCTTTACAAAGAACCCCATCAAGAAAGAAAATGGCTGAAGGAATGGCACAGTGGTTAAAGTGCTTGCCTGTGTTCAATTCTCCAGCACCACATAAACTGGCTTATAGTGGCGCATACCTGTAATCCCAGCACTCAGGAGGCTGAGGCAGGAGGATTACAATGAGTCCAAGGCCAGCCTGGGCTACACAGTGAGTTCAGGATGACCAGCCTGGGCTACAAAGTGAGACCATGTCTCAAAGGAAGGGCGGGATGGAGGCACAAGGTCCTGGGTTCAACTCTATCACCATTTATGCCAGGGGTAGTAGTAGCGCATGCCTCTAATCCAGCATTCCAGAGGCTGAGGCAGGAGGACTGCCCTTTGTTACATAGTGAGCTGACCCCAGGGTCTTGCACTTGCTAGGCAAGTGCTTTAACCACTGAGATGGCCTCCCTGTCCTCCTATTTTCTCCATCCATTAGGTACTAGCAGTTCTGTACACCTAAATCTAAACGTTTTCCTTTTAGTCTCCTTACCAATTTAATCTAATCCTGTACTTTCAACAAACATTTTAAACAGTGAATTTCACATTTGTCAGCTGTAATCAAGACTAATGACCTAAGCTTCCGGCGGATCTACCTACCTCTTAAATGTAACCTCACCAACATCTCAAACCCAACATACCCAAAACCAAAATCATTAACTTTCTCTCAGAAGTCCCCTAGAGCAGTAAAGGACACTACCTGCTCAGCTGCCCCTGTTCCAAACCTGGGACTCCTCCTTCCTCCTGACCCCGGCTCAGCTTTCAGGGTTTCTTAGAGCACCAACAGCTCTCACATTAAAGGTCAACCTTTCCTACAATGGCATACAAGATAAAGAAGCCTACTACTTAGCCCACAGTCTCCTGCATTCTTACATTATCTGCAGCGCATTTGCTGCTCTTCATTCTGAAGTAAATATGCTCACTGGAATGTGAAAAGGGCTAAAACTAAACCCATCTTGCTCATGAATATAAACCTAACATTCAGCTTGAGAGAAACGCTACAAACGGGAGCTGAATGGTTGGAAACAGGTATCCCCAGAACTTCTGCGATTAAATTCACCCTCTTCTACCTTCCAAGGGGTCTGGAAAAGCTCCTAAAGGCTCAGGGGAAATCAGAAAAACATCACAAATTATCTGGCTGTAAGGTCCAAGAGTACAAAATATGGAAAAATGTTTTAAAAAGCATCAACCGTGGTCAGTGTGATCTAAGCAGCTCTGATCAGCAGGAGAGGAGCCAACAGCTCCACTGGGAGACAGCCAGGACCATGTCCACAGCTTCATGTGTCACCCCCACAACGGATGCTCAACCAGAAGCTCAGGAGAAACCCCTACCGGACTCTTGCATCTGTGAACGCTGCTTACAATGTGAAAGTGACTCGCCTTTGACTCACAAGTGCTTCCACAAAGAATAAGTTTTGCTTTAAAATGAAAGTTACTAAAACTGCAGTCTTTCAGAACTTGCTTACTACTGAACTTCCTTCCACTTGTACACAACACACAGAATTTTAAAATACAAGGTATTTACTATCTGTAAAAGGTCAGCTTCGAAGGCGCATATGGTGGTATATGCCTATAATCCTAGCTACTTGGGAAGCGGGGACAGAGGATAACAAATCCCAGGGTAGCCTAGGTAACTTAATAAGAACCTGTCTCATGATAAAACTTAAAAAGGTCTGGGATCTAGACCCAGTGATGTAGATCTGTAATCCCAGCACTTGAATCACAAATTTAAGACCAGGGTGGGCATTTTAGTAACTTAGTGAGATCTCGTCTCAAAATCAAAACTAAAAATAGGGAGGTGGCGGGCAGATGAGGTGTAGCTCTGTGGTCAAAGTACTCGCCTAAAAAGCACAAGGCCCTGGGTTCAGCTCCTAAGCCCCACATAAACTGGATGTGGTGGTGCACACCTGTAATTAAAGTACTCAGGAGGCTGAGGACTGGGGCAGGAGGACTGCCGTGTGTTTCAGGCCAGCCTTGGCTACATAGAGAGCTCAGGACCAGCCTGGACAACAAAGCAAGACAGTGTCCTCAAAGAAATTATCAAAGAAAAATAGCTGGGGATGTAGCAGAGTGGGGTGATACGCAGCAGCACAATAAAAAGGGCTGGGGGACGTGGCTCAGTTGTAGGGCTCAACCTAGAAGTTTGGTCATGTTCTTGTTGGTTAAGTGGATTATTTAAACAGAGAAAAAAAGAAATCTATAATTTGCTCCTGTCAAAATAAAGCTATTTCCAACACTAAGTTGAAGCTGATCATATAGTGACTGTTGTTTTAATTATATGGCTTTGAATGTGATAAAATTCAGTTCAGTTCTGTAAGAACACAGCAGGGCTACATGAAAAAAGACCACCACAGAAATTTCACAGATCGCCCACTTGGCTAACCAGTGTCCACCTATTCTAACCATCTAAATAATGGGAACAAAAGCTTACCTTCCCAGTTGTGATTAAGACTCAAATGATAAACGTAAGGGTTAGCACAAAGAAGAAACTAAAGAAATGGTCTTTCATCCTTTTAAGATAGGGTCTGACTCTGTAGTTCAGGCTGGTTCTAAATTCACCATTGACCTCAAACTCACTGGCGTCAAATTCACAGCAATCCTCCCGCCTCAGCCATCTGAGTGTTGGGATTACAGGCATGTTCCACCATACCCAGCTTACCAACTTTTTTTAAAAAAAAGCTGATGGGGCTGGAAGAATAGCACAGCGGTTAGAGCACATTCCCATCAAGCACAAGGCCCTGAGTTCAATTCCTCAATACCACATAAACCTGGTATGGCAGCATACATACACCTGTAATCCGAGCACTCGGGATGCTGAAGCAGGAGGACTGCCGTGAGTTCGGGTTAGCCTGGGCTACATGCTGAGTTCAGGACCAGTCTGGACTACAGAGTAAGACACTATTTTATAAAAGAAAGGAAGAAAGAAAGAAAAAAGCAGATTTTAGGCAGGCAGGGTGGCACATGCTTAAATTCCCAACACTTACTGAGGCAGGAAGAGCTCAAGTTCAAGCCCAGTCTGGGAAACATAGCAACTTAGTGAGACCCAGTCTCAAAAAAAATAAAAATAAAAATAAAAAAATTTTTAAAAAGGCAAGAGCCCAGCTGTTGAAGCAGGCCTGTAATCCCAGCATTCTGAGAGGCTGAGGCAGGAGGACAGCAGGTCCCAACACAGCCTGGGCAACTCAGCAACTTAGTGAGACCCTGTCTCAAAATCAAAACTAAAAGACTGACCGGAAAAGTAGCTCTGTGAAATCCCTAAATACCAAAACAAAACAAAAAAATCTAGACAAGGAGCTCCTGCTGATACTATACTTTCAGTAGTTTTTAAGCAATTGCCTCATTAATTTATCTACATTTTATTCAGTAAGCAGATGACAATCTCATCTCAGGTCACATTTCCTGGCCTACCTTACTTACAACACTCAGGAAGAAGCCAGGCACGGTGGCTCATACCTATAAACCAAGCACTGTGGGAGGTGAAGAAAGGAGGATCACCAAGTTGGAGGTTAGCCTGGGCAATTTAGCAAGACTGTCTCAAAATATAAATTAGCTTTGTGGTATGTTTGTTTTTGAGACAGTCTTGTTCTCTAGAACAAGCTGGTCCTGACCTCACTATCTAGCCCACGTTGGCTTCAAACACATGGCAATTCTCCTACCTCAGCCTCTCAGGGCCCAGATTC
The DNA here is from genome assembly GCA_004027205.1 of Ctenodactylus gundi. Taxonomy (NCBI): domain Eukaryota; kingdom Metazoa; phylum Chordata; class Mammalia; order Rodentia; family Ctenodactylidae; genus Ctenodactylus; species Ctenodactylus gundi. The sequence goes on from PVKB01000111.1 coordinate 694,024, forward strand.
AAAATACAAATTAATGCAGCTGGAGATTCAGTGATCATACCTCTTGCCTAGCAAGCACATAGGCCCTAAATTTGACTGTCTAGCATCGCATGCCTGTAATCCCTCCTGTCACTTGGAAGGCTGAGACAGGAGGACTGCCACGAGCTTGAGGCCAGCTTGGGCTACATAGTTCAAGACCAGCCAGGCCTACAGAGTAAACCGTCTTGAATAAAGAGTGAAAGAAAAAAAAAAAAAAGGGTGCAGGGCAAAGGATGTAGCTCATTGTTCAATCTCCACAATTGGGGAACAGGGGAGGGGAAGGAGGACACAAACCTTTCCAGAACTGAAAAATCCATTTCTTTTCCTAAAATACTCACCTTTGGTTCTAAAAATCAAAGTTTATAATGTCCTAACAATATCATCCCTCAAACTCACACAAATACCCAGTATAACTTTAAGCAAATGGGAAAAAATTATTGGCTACAAAACCAGTCATGCAAATTAAGAGCCTATGCCATAGTTATCTCAATATTTGGCAGGATGCATAGACTGCGTCCCAGCTGGCTGGCAAAGAAAGTGTGCCAAGCAGAAATGTAAGTCTTTGCACACTTTATCCCAGAGTCCAGGCAGATGGAAAATGGAAGCAGCCCCGCAGAAAGGGCAAGAGAAGCCTCCTTTTATCTCTAATGCACACAGGCCTGGATTCCCAGCATTAAAGAACAGTCACACATCTCCTACAACAGTGAACTCTAGCTCCTGCTAACAATAATTTTTAATGACCTAGCTAAGAATGCAATGGCTTCAAAGGCAACTACAATCAGAATGTTTTATTTTTTAAACCAGACATTAGATACAGAAATATTTGCAAATGAAAAGTCCTAAATTTGCTTTAAAATAATCTAGGGGGCTGGGCTGGAGAAACAGCACAGCAGTTACAGCAATTGCCTCACAAGTGCAAGGCCTTCAGTTCAATTCCCCAGCAAGGCATAAACCAGGCATGGTAGCACGTGCCTCTAATCCCAGCAATCTGGAGGCTGAGGCAGGAGGACTGCCATGTGTCCGAGGCCCAGAGCTCAAAAGGCTGAGGCAAGACTATTAAGTTCAAGACTAGCCTGAGCAACTTAGCAAGACCTCTATCTCAAAATAAAAACAATGGGAACAAGTGGCTGGGATGCAACTCAACAGAATAGCTGCTCACCAAGCAGCAAGCACCAAGGCCCCGGGTTCAATTTTCATCTTCCTGCAATCACGGGGCAGTGGGGAGGCTGGGTGTGGCTACATGTAGAAGAGACCTGCCCATCCCGATGATAGCTGAGCAGGACAGTTCACTAGATGAGGTTCTTCTACTATTCAATTTTCACATATCTCAAAGTTTCAAGTTTTCCTGTTTAAGTCAAAGGATAGGACATTTTAGCCACCTGCCCCTGTTTGCAACCTTGCTGCTGGTTCTCCCACCCATCAAGTATCTGTGAGGAAAGTGGGAACGATTACCTTTTTATCATAACCTTCTGAGTTTGCTCTTCAGATCAGTCACAACTTTCAAAAGTACTAACTATCCTCAGAAAGGACTTGAAGAATTCTAAGTGTTAAAAAATCAACAGGGGAGCTGGAGAAATACCTCAGTGGCTAAACCAATGGCCTAGCAAACACAAAGCCCTGAGTTTGATTCCCCAGCACCACATAAATGGGGCATGGTGACACATGCCTATAATCCCAGCACTCAGGAGGCTGAGGCAGGAGGATTGCCTTGAGCTTTAGGGCAGCCTCGGCTACCTAGTGAGTGAATTCAGGAGTAGCCTGGGCTACAGAGCAAGACCCTGACCCAACAACAACAACAAAACAACAGGGAAGCTGGACGTGGTGGTGTCTGCCTATAATGCTAGCACTTGGGAAGCTAAGGCAGAAGGACTGCCATGAGTTCAAGGCCAGCCTGGGCTACATAAGTGAGTTCAGAACTAGCCTCAACTACAGAGTGAGACTGTTTCAAAAAAAAGAAAAATCAACCAGGGATTTTTACAGGGATGGATATGACAAAATGTATGAAATATGTGGATATGAAAAAATATATCAAAATGTCATAAAACCTGATAATATGCTCTAAAGGGGACAAAAATCTGAAAAGAGACAGAATAGTTTAATAATAAGAAAGGAAGACAAAAATTAAATCACGTATTCCCCTACAGAGAAAAAGCACCCAAAAAAGTAATGCTAGGAAAACTAACAAAACCTTCTGAGCTTTGATAAGACCTTTTCCCTGACGTGACAAAATTCTACAGCAAAATCTGGGATGCATCTTCCACTAACAGGATACTACAGACTTATCAACGTGGAGAAACGGCATAGCAGTTAAACCAGCACACAGAAGACTGCAGCAGGAGGACTGCCATGTCCAAAGCCAGCCTGGGCAACATAGTGGGTTCAGGACCAGTCTGGGCTAAAGAGCAAAATCTTGTCTGAAAAAAAAAAAAAGGCTATTGATAAATTTCAAATAAATTCTTCAATAAAATGCTTAAACATGACCTGCAAAAAACTGCTAAGGTTTCTGAGACCTGAAACAATCTGAGACTATCAATTTTACCTAGACAAAGAGGCCAAAACTATGATTTTCAAAAAGGCTCCCGATTCAAAAAAGGTTAGGAACCAGGTGAGGTTTACAGAACTCTCATAAAAACATAGCCTTGGGTTCCTAACCCTAACTAAATCTATAAGGCTTCTGAGTAAGAGTAAAGGCAATGACAGTCTGACCATTCATACAAGGATCTGGGAACAAAAGAATTCCCAAACTTAAGAGGGAAGAAGGAAAAAAAAAAATTAGAAAGTCATGTATAAAACACAACCAGTAGCATGGTGGGCACACCTGTAATCCCAGCACTGGGGAGGCTAAGGCAGAATTGCTGTGTGCCCAAGGCCAGCCTGAGGTGCATAGTGAGTTCAGGACCAGCCAGGGCTACAGAGCAAGACGCTGTCTCAAAAAAAAAAATAAATAAATAAATAAAAATAAAAAAAAAAACACCTACTGCTTATTATCAAGGCCTGCCAGGATTGCTGGGAGGGAAAAAAGAGAGACTCACAGTGCTACACTACTTACCCTATTCCCTTTCCAATTACAAGTGCCTCTGTGGGGGCCAAAGAGCTAAGACGTTACTCCACCAAGATGGAGTCTAGTTCCATGGTCAGTCCACAGCCCCAGCACGAGCACTGCAACTCCCCTACAGGAGCCCGGGGACCTACTACCACATCCCACAGAAAACCCGTCCTAACTCCCACCGATGTCCACCCACAGTTTAGACACATGTGCAGATATGTCACTGCAAAATGACATAAGCGACTGCTGCTTATGAGTATGTAACTGGGGCTGGACAAATAGCTCAGTGGTTAAGCACTTGCCTGGCAAACTCAAGGCCCTGGGTTCTACTCCCCAACATCACATAAAAGTGGATGGTGGTACATGCCTATAATCCAAGCACTTGGGAGGCTGAAGCAGGAGGACTGCGGTGGCTTCTAGGCCATCCTGGGCTAGTGAGTTCAGGACTAGCTTGGACTACAGATCAAGGCTCTTTCTCAAGAAAAAAGAATATATAATTGCCACACTCCTTACCTACAACTCATTCATCCTCTGGGTGCTCTCTCCCCACAGGGCCCAGCTGCCAATGGTGCCCCATTCCCCCACAGAAGGGTGGCTCTACCTTCCATGACCACTTTCACCACTTATCAGCACCATTCTTCTTGCTTCAGCTGACCTATCCTACACGATGTGGATTAAACATCTGGACAGCAAGGAATGGCAGGAGTACTGCATAACCCACATGAAACAGCATTCCCAGAGCCTGCCAGTGGCTCAGCCAACAGTTGATGCTCCAGAACAAGATGAAAAATCAATAAACTTCACCCCAGGGGCTGGAGGAACAGCTCAGCAGTTAAAGCACTTGCTTAGCAAGCACTAAGTATCTGAGTTCGATTCCCCAGCACCACATAAATTGGGTATGGTGGCACACGCCTGTAATCCCAGCAATCGGAGGCTGAGGCAGGAGGACTGCCCTGAGTCCAAGGCCAGCCTGGACTACAGAGCGAGACCCTGTCTCCAAAAAAAAAAAAAAATGAATAAATAAACTTCACCCCAATTCTGTCCTTAAAACCTCTCTGAGCCTCATTATAAAATGAGAGCTATTAAAATTCATTTTAAGAACTACAGGAATGGCACAGCGGTTAAAGTGCTTGCCTAGCAAGTGCATTGTCCTGAGTAGACTCCCCTCTCACCACATAAACTTGGCCTGGTGGCACACACCTATAACCTCAGCACTGGGAAGGCTGAGGCAGGACTGCCACCCAGTCCAAGGCTAACCTGGACTACATAGACTTCAAGACCAGCCTGGGCTATAGAGCAAGACCCTGTCTCAAAAAAAGGGGGTGAGGGGGAAAGAGGAATGGCTCAGTGGTTAAAGGGCCTGCCTAGGAAGCATTAAGTCAAGCGCCAACAGTTAAGACTCCTCAGCACCACGTAAATCAGGCGTGGTGGTGCACACCTATGATTCCAGCACTCTGGAGGCTGAGGCCGTGAGTCCAAGGCTATCCTGGGCTCTATAGTGAGTTCAGCACCAGCCTGTGCCACAGAGCAAGACCCTGCCTCAAAAAAAAATTACTTTTTTCATTTTAGCTCAAAAGTTCTATGATCACATTACATTTTTAGAAGCCAATCAGGAAAAGTTTCCATGCTGTTTTTTTGTTTGTTTTAAGAGAAAACTCAATCTAAACTTAACTTATGAAGGTGGCTTCAGGAATGTTGTCAGGGCTAGAGGAATACCCCAGGGTTAGAGCACTTGCCTAGCAATTACAAGGCCTGGGTTCAATTTCCCAGCACCACATCAACCAAGCGTAGTGGCACATGACTGTAATCCCAGCACTCCAGAGGCTGAAACAGGAGGACTACTGGGTCTTCGTGGCCAGCGTGGGCTACATAGTGAGTTCGGGACCAGCCCAGACTACAGAGTGAAATCCTATCTCAAATAAAAGAAAAAGAAGTGTAGGCAAGGCAGGAAGGCCCGCCATCTCAGAATTAACCCAGAGGACCAAGGGAGTGACAGTGACAGCTGGCTCCTCTCATCCAAAGAGGAAGAAAGAGTAAAAAACTGCTTCACGCTGGCCTCCAGCAAATCCACACGAGGCACACTCAGCTAGTGTGGCTTGTCTGATATGAAGCCTCTGAATGAGAAATTCGTTTCGAGAATTTACTACTTGGCAAGTTCTATCTTCACTTTTTCTCAAAATGTAAGACCTGTATCAAATTCCATGCTCACTAAACTTTGCCAAGAAGTCAACAACTATCATTACTATCCCCTCCAAGCTGCAAACCCACAGCTGTGTGTTCACCTCCCCACCTTCCTCCTGCCACCTCAAACCTCGCCTTCTTCATTCTTTCAGTCCCCTGCCCCTTTACCAGTGGGCGGGCAGGAACCACTGCAGGAAAAGCACAGCAGGTAGAGCGCTTCCTAATAGCAAATTCAAGGCCCCGGGTTCGATTCCCCAGCGCCACATAAGGTGGGTATGGTGGTGAATGCCTGTAATGCCAGCAGTCCGGAGGTTAAGGCCGGAGGATTGCCTTAAATCTGAGGCCATCCTAGGCTACACAGTGAATTCACAAGCTGCCTGTACTGCAGAGTAAGTAAGACCCTGTGTCAAAGAAAAAAAGATAATACAGGATGTCCCAAAAGTCACCACACATTACAAAAAAAAAAAATCTACTATGTATGATGACTTTGGGACACCCTATACTAGAAGCCACATTTACAAATTAAATTTTAGAAATACCATTATCAGAAATACTGTATCAGTTTCATACACTGAAATCTAGCAAAACAAACCACTTGCCACCTATTACAAATTAGTCTAAATTTGTAATAAATTTGATTCATTGTTCCTACTGAATATCTCCGTAATGTTTTTAAACTAGTTTTAGAAATCTAGCATTCCTAACCATTCCAAACCCTCAATGTAAATGCTTAACTCACTGTCATGATTGGTAACCACCCAAATCCTCTACAGTAAGAAAAATGAGGTATAATCTCACACAACAGAAAAGGGGTGTCTGTTATTAGAACTGGGGTTAGAAATTTTCAAGAAGACTGCTCCCAAAATATACCTAGAGAAGCCAGTCTAGAAAAAGTAGTACTCGAGTTGTTTAAAACTTCAACCTCAGATTTTTGTTATTTTTGTGAAACAGGTCCTCAATCTGAGTCCAGGCTGGTTCTGAACTCACTATTTAGCCCAGGACAGCCTGGAACTCAGAGCAATTCTCCTGTCTCAGATCCCATTCCAGTGCTGCCCAGTGCTGGGATTAGAGGTTTGTGCCACCATGCCCAGCTTTTTTTTTTTTTTTTTTTTTTTTTGAGATAGGGTTCCTCTATGTAGCCCAGGCTGGCCTTGGACTCACAGCAATCCTCCTGCCTCAGCCTCCCAAGTGCTGGGATGGCAGGCGTGTATCACCACACCCAGCTTGTGTGGTACTATGTGGTACTGGAGAATCAAACTTGGGTACTTAGTGCTTGACTTAGTGTCCAGCAAGCGCTTTAACCACTGAGCCATTCCTCCGGCCCCATGCCCAACTATTTTATTTCTGCTTATTTTTAGAGACAGGGTCTCACTCTGTAGCCCAGACTGCTCCAAAACATACTATGTAGCCCAGGCTGGCCTTGGACTCATCGCAATCCTCCTGAGTGCTGGGATTACAGGTGTGTACCACCACACCTGGCTTCAAGTGGTACTGGGGAATTGAATTCAGGCAGGACCTAGCAAGCTCTTGAACTCTGTGCCATTCCTCCAGCTTGATTTATTTTCTTAAAGGTCTTTAATCTTATAAAAACCTATCAGAGTCTCCACAAATCATAAATAGGGAAGGAAAACCTAAGTAATGTATTTCAGAATTCCAATCGCTTACATAAATGGCTTACTAAAAGTTCTCTTGGTGCATCCTACAGAAAAGTGAAACTTACCTGAAGTCATCAACTTAGCACAGCTACCTTTGCTTGTGTACTCTTCTGGGACCCTGTTTGTGCTCTTTTCTTCCCCAAGCAAAGCACCCTCCAAAGTTAAGCATCCATCAGACACGATGTCTTCCCCAACTGCATGGCTTAGTTCGCTATTAGCTTCAAGTACAGAGGTGACCTCGTGCAGCGGAGCGGCTTCGCTGGACTCTGAATAGGAGGGGCCCTTTCCCTGGGCTAAATTCTTTGAAGAAACTGGTAGAGACTCATCATCACTATCAAATCCAAAAGGATCTCCAGTATTTTCCTCTTCTATTTTAGGTTTCTTCGGGATTTCTTGGATATCTGGCTTGAAATTGGGCCTCTTCTGCCCTAACTTAGCCATAAACGTGGTCTCTCCCCATTTTGTGCTAAGGGTGGTCCGTTTGTTGGAAAAGACTTCATCAAATTTTGAACTACCGTTGCCTCCTTTCCTACTGTATGTTTTCCCAAATCTGGATGTCATTTTGACACCTGTTTCATATTCCTGTGGAAAAAAAATAAAAACACATAATCACTAAATAACTTAACAAGTATTAAACACTGCATACAAAACTAAGAACCTGTAAATGTTTCCCGTGACTTTCCAACACTTAGCATACAAACCTTTAAAAATGATTAAAGAAGCTGGAGGAATATCTCAGCAGTTAAAGCGCTCGCTGAGCAAGTTCAAGGACCTGAGCTGATTCCCCAGCACCACATAAACCTGGAGTGGTGGCGCAATCCTGTAATCCCAGCACTCGAGGCTACGGCAGGATTGCTGGGAGTCAGAGGAATACGGCAGAACCGCTGGGAGTCAGAGGACAGCCCGGACTACAGAGTGACTACAGGACCAGCTTGGATTAAAGAAACACACACACACACACACACACACACACACACACACACACACACACACACACACACACACAGAGAGAGAGAGAGAGAGAGAGAGAGAAAAGAGAGAGAGAGAGAGAGAGAGAGAGAGAGAGAGAAAATGTGTGTGTGGCCACAGAGAACCATAGAACATACATCTTTATTCCTAGTCCTCTGAGGCTGAGGCAAGAGGATTCAAAGTTTGTACCCAGCCTAGGCAATAAGAAATTAAAGGGGCTAGGTATAGTAATTCAGTGTGAAAGCCCTAGGTCTAAGCTCCAGCATCAAAGAAAAAAGTTAAATATATACGAGGAAGAGGGCAAGGGGACTCATTATTCCCACCATAGGCTTTTCCATATATCAATTTTCCTTACAATAAGTATGTATTCATAATGATTTACAAAGTAAAAAAAAAGGCTCAGTGATAAACAACTTCTAAGCCAGCACCCACAAAATCAATTCAAGGTGAAACATTTTCTCAAGCTCCAAATGAATCAATTTACTATTCTCAAAAATGTTGTATCTTACAAATAATCTGAATAGGATAATTACCCTGATATAAAGTCTTAAGCACAAAATGTTAATTTTTTCCCAAGCTCTCAGAAATGTCAAATAGCTGACTAAATTTAGTTCTTTGAAATTCACAGCACTTATCATGAGGAAAAAAGGTCAAGAAAACTGTGCTATTTTCTCACATACCTGCAGCTCTTAACTCAACTTTGAAGACTAGATTCTTGGATGAATGTAAATTGGGCTGTGACTTTAGAAAGTCTTAAGATGGTCTCCTCCTTAGGTGCAAGAAACCATCTTGACTCTCTCCTCCCTGTCCCTATAGTGTTGTGCCCATTCACTGAGTGACATTTTCTGGAGCTAGAGAACTTGAGCATATTACACTGCTCTGTGAATTATACAGAAATAGAAACACAAACTTTTATTTTCCTCTTTGACTTGTAAACAACAAATTAATTCATTTATCACATAATAGAAGGTACAAGGATAAACATTTTCCAGAGAAGTGAAACAGAAAAGTCAAACCCTTTTTCTAACAAGTTATATACACATTTTAAGCACAACCACTCCTTATCCACAGCTTCTATTTTGACTTAATATATTTAAATATCAATACATCAATTGTAACTAGAAAAAAGTGAGCAACTGCTTAGGGACTTGAAAAATCTCCATTATATTGAAATCTACAAAAATGAAAATTATTTCCAACCAGTACTTCTGAATATGTTTTGAGCTGAACTTTTCATACTTTCCCTTCATTAACTTTAACTTACAGAACTTACAAGTCACTGTACAACAAATATATACTTGGAAGATCCTCACATGCTTATTAAGAAGCCAATTCTAATTTGACAAAATAGTCACCATATACAACTGCTAAAAGAAAAGTTTTCCTGAGGGAGACCTACTTCCCCTTCTACTGTAGATTTAACACTAACAAGGTTTACCATCTTTTTAAAATACAATCCATAAACAACACTAAGTATTTGGGGAAGCTATCAAAGACAACAAAATTAAGTTTGTTTCTCTTCATTTTTCAAGAGTGTAAAGCTCTGATCTGCAGACTTACACCAAGAAAGCGGCAATGTTTGGATACACTTTCGTGGTAATCATCTACAAATGCCAACTCAAGGCCTAATCGAAAACCTAGACTCGGGCTCCTTTAGGGCACCATCAGAAACAGCTCACTGTACAAATGGTCCCCAAACCACAAAGACACACTGTTGAAAGTTTAAAGTATGCAGATAAATATTTGATATTAGGAAGTTAATTTAAAGGAAACACGAGTATTTCACAAATACATACTGAAATATTGATAAAAAATCATCAGCGATTTTTCCAACATTAAGGAACGGGAAGTGTGTAGATGAAACGAGTTTGGTTGAGTTCCTAGCTGATGAGCGAGGCGATGTGAGCACAGTGCAGTGCATTATATAATATTCTGATCACCTTTATCGACTTCCATAAGATATGCTTCTTTTTTTAAAAAAAAGTCATCAAGCTACTGTAATAGCACTATATAAACAAAGTACCAAAGTATGTGCAAATCCAAAACACAAGTACGCAGACATGTCTGGCGTTACATTTTACGCCCATTTCAAACACACCGCCTCTCTCACTCGGGCTTGAAACACCACGGGCCATCATAACTGAAAAAGGAAAGACTAGTTCCCAAGCCAGTGCCTTGGGTCTTTGGGCCTTAACTCAAAGCTAGGTCGAACTCTGAGGAAAAGTGCGCTGGGATTTACAAAAAAAAAAAAAAAAAGGTAACACACCCTCACCAAAGAGCGTCTCTTCCAGGTCATTCCCACTCTTCCAGGGCCTTAAGGTTTCCCCCAAAGCAAGAAAGTCGGAACCTGCAAAGAGCCCCACTCAGAAACGCTTACCTGGGGACGGCCGCAACTTTTCTCCTCCCCACCCCCACCGCCCGGGACAGCAATGTCTCTCCCGACGCCCCGGAAGCCGCCGCCACCGAGTCCCAGGGGCTGCGTTCGGGCGTCCGTGGCGGCGGAAACAACAGAGGGGGTGGGGGAAAGGACTCGGGGACAGCGATCGACACACAGACCCGGGCTCAGGAGAGAAGGGGACCGGCAGACAGGCGTCCGAACTCGGAAAAAGGGAAATCAAAGGGGGAAAGAGTTCTGCAGGTCATAGCCCTGTCCAACTAACTCCGAGGCGGCGAAGGCGCCCGCCAGACTCCCGAAGCCGCGGCGGCCGCCGCCGCCGCACCCGCCCCGCCGGCTCGTCCCGGGCCTAGGCAGCCGCCCGACACCGCACTTACCCTTGGCGCCTGGCGGGTGCTCGAGCCGAGGGCCGCTCCACCTCCCGATCCCCACGGCCCGCAGGCGGAGCGGAGGGCCGGCCGGTGCGCCACCCGGAGCGAGGGGCTCCGCCACCGTCACGGCCCGCGACTCCGCTTCGGTAAATAGGAAGCCCGGCGAAGGGGAAGGAGGGGCGGCCCCGCAACTTCCCTCCTCGCCGCGAGCGCCGCCGGCCGGGCCGAGCCTAGGCCTCCCTTGGAAGCCGCCGCTGGAACTGGTGCGGAGCCCGCTACGTGCCCCCGCTGGGCCGCCGACGCCTTCTGCGCCGCCGCTTCCGCCGGTGAATGGTCAGCGCTGGAGTTTGAACAGGGCCGTGAACCATCTCAACGCCATTTGCGCTCCCGGCCCCCTTCCTCCAACAGCCGCTCGCTCCGTCACTCCGCTTCCCACAGGCCCCGCGCGGCGCCCGACCCCCCAGCCAATCGCATAGCCGCTTACTCAAACCGCCGCGCAGGCGCCGCGCCCCGCACGCGCCGGCCTCCGCCATTGGCCGGGTCGCGGAGGCCGACGGGAGGTGTAGTCCCTGCGTGCGCGCAAGGTCGCGGTGCTAAGACCTCCACACGCGAGCTTGCGGGGCTTGCGGCATTTGGTCTGCCCCGGCTCCGGGATTGGTTCCCGTCTCCGGCCCCGGCTGGAAATGCAGGTGCCGCGGGGCTCCGGGGAGGCGCAGTGCAGGCAGCTGTGTCAATCGTTTCCCCTCTGGGGACCCGCCAGCGTCTGGGGACGGTGGCTTGTACAGCTGCGCGGGGCCTGCTGGAGCCGCCTTTGGGAGCGGGGGCGGGTAGTTTACTGCTCGGAGCCGCCTTCCACTCGGCCTGCCCGGCGCAGTTAACCACGGTGGGTACTGGGAGGTGTCGGACCCGCTTCGTCTCCGGTGCCGGGCTCCAACCTGTCAGCTCCTACATTTTTTTTGCTTTGAGACAGTGTCTCCCGTCTATAGCCCTAGGCTGGTCCTGAACTCAATATGGAGTCCAGGCTAGTCCCAAAAGTTGGCAGTCCTCTTGCCTCAGCCTCCGAGTGCTGGATCCCAGGAGTACGCCTGGCTTAATGTGCTGGGGAGTGGAACCAGGGCCCTGCGCTTCCTGGGCAACCGCTGTGCCAACCCACCCCTTGCTCTTGAGTTACCCTTCCGTCTGTCCCCAACTCTTTACAGTCACACCTCGCCCTCCGTAGAATGCTGGCCAAATTTAAGGAATTACCCTGTTCGGTGGGATAACACCAAGGGGCCATTTTTTTTTTAAAGACACCCTGAAGCGTTTACTTTAGAAAATGCTTTATGAAAACAAGGGAAGGGAATAAACTAGACTTCTGAGTGGTCAGCGTAAGCTCAAAGAAGGGGCTGGAGGAACGGCTCAGCGGTTAAAGCCTTTGCTTAGCAATAGCTAAGTGAAGTGCTAAGTACCCGAGCTCAATTCCCCAGCACCACACAAGCTGGGTGTGGTGGCGTAGGCCTGTAACCCCACCACTCAGGATGCAGAGGCAGGCCGATTGCCCTGAGTCCAAGGCCACCCTGGGCTCCATAGTGAGTTCAGGACCAGCCTGGACTACAGAGTGAAACCCTGTCTCAAAAAAAAAAAAGAAAAAAAAAAAGAAAAAGAAGCTCAGAGCTTTTTTTAGAGTGATGGCCCCTGGGGATCTCAGGCAGGTGGGGCAGGTGGAAAGAGGACGTTCTTTCTGTTTTCCATATATATATATATGTGTCGGTGTATTGCCTAATTGAGCCAATTGGAACTTTTTCTGTTAGTTGGTTGGTGATGGTGGGTGGTTTTTTGCTTGTTAGGTTGTTTCTTGGTTTCCTTGGGAAAAACAGCTTTCTAAAGAGCACTGCATTTTCCCTAGGAGAGATGCTTGATTCCTGGGACGCTCACGGCCTGGGTGTTTGGCAGGCAGTTAATGGAGACCCACCTGGGAAATTAAAAAGCCACTAATTGCTTTCAGTGGAAAGCGCGCCCCTCTTCCACAGTTCAGTGACTTGTTTTGAGTGTGCAAGAAATGTCAACCTTCCGCCAGTTCCGTGGGGGAAACTCCGAGTAAAGAAAGAATGGTTCTGGGTGGTGGCATACCTCAGTGATGCACCGAGGCCCTGACATCCCCGGGCAAAACGGAAATAAATAAAAACGTCCAAAGCTGGGCGTGGTGGCACACACCTATAATTCCCAGAATTCAGGAGGCTGATGGAGGAGGAATCCGAGAGTTCAATACCAACTTGGGCTGCATAGTGCCTGTCTCAAAAAAAAAAATACAAAAAAATTTTAAAATAAAAATTGTTCAGAAACTCCAAAACTGCAAGCCTTTCCCAATATGATTTTTTTTGGATTTTTGTTTTTGAGCCAGTCTCTTGCTCTGTAGCCCCGGCTAGTCCTGAATTCACTATGGCCTTGTCTCAAAAATAAATATACAAAAAATTTTTAAAGTAAAAATTGTTCAGAAATTCCAAAACTGCAAGCCTTTCCCAATATGATTTTTTTGGATTTGTGTTTTTGAGCCAGTCTCTTGCTCTGTAGCCCAGGCTAGTCCTGAACTCACTATGGCCTTGGGCTCAGGATGATCTGCCTGCCTCAGCCTCCTGAGTGTTGCGATTACAGGCATGGGTCCCTATACCCAGCTTTATGTGGTGCTGGGGAATTGAACTCAGGTCCTTGTGCTTGTAAGACAAGTGTTTTAACTGCTGGGCCATTTCACCAGCCCAGATGTTTACATTTTTAAGACAGAGTCTCACTGTGTAGCCCTGGCTGGCCTAGAACTCACAGCAATCCTCCTCTCTCAGCTTCCCAAGTACTAGGAGCATGAATGCAAAAATTATATTCCCCTGTTTACAATTTCCCTAATAATGTCCTAGTATTGTCTCTTAATTGTTCCAAAATAAACCAGATCTTCCCTCTGTGGATAAAAGTTACAATCTCGGTCTTCCTCTCTGGTTGGCTTGCCGGTGACTGTCTTGGGTTAGTTTTTTAGTGGGCAGCTCAAGCTTTTGTTTTATCATTTGCTTGGAGATCTCTGGCAGGGGTGCAGGTTGCACTTAGTGTAATTGTTTAGATGACACGGTGGTGGGTGCTGATTAAAGAGTAATCATCATCAGAGGCCAGAGGTAAGATCAAAAGAACTATGAGAGGTGGGAGAAGATGGCAGGATCTCCCTGGGGGAGGGCACTGAAAAACTCCCAGACCAAAGGATGTATTCATTAGCAGTGGCTGCCCTGGTAATGGCTGCTGGCTTGGCGGGCTTGAGGACAGTGGATGAAGTTCAAATGGAAGGGCTCATTTAAAGGAATCATTTTTGGTGTTTTTGTTTTGTTTTTTTGAGACAGAGTCTCACTCTGTAGCTCAGGCTGGCTTGAAACTCACAGTAATCCTCCTGCCTCAACCTCTGGAGTGCTGGCATTACAAATATACATCACCATGCCTGGTTAGCTTTTAATGTGGTGCTGGGGAAGTGAACCCAGACCCTTGCATATGCTAGGCAAGTTCTTTAACCCCTGAGCTATGATCCTAGCCCCAGGAAATTGTCTCTGAAAGAACCATTGTGAAGACCTTTGCAACGCATGTGTGTGTTTCTGGGCATCAAACCCAGGGCCTCCACATTTGAGGTATATTCCCAGACATCTTTGTTTTCCATTTTATAGACCAGATCTCACTACGTCACTTATCTTGCCCAAGGAGGACTCAAACTTGTGATCGTCTTGCCTCGGCCTCTCAGAGTGCCAGGATTGTAGGCCTGCACACCCTGGCTTGGTTTGTAGACATTCTCAAATCTGCTAGAACGAGGTATGTGTTTGAGAAGCGAAGATGTAAATACATTTACTCTGAAGCTTCCTCTGTGAATGGCCAGGGGAGTTGTGCTGGGCGGGACTCAACCCCTGCCAGTGCCCGCACCACATCAAAGGGGCCTGCTCCTCTTCAGCCTGTCTGAGACCAAGTTCAGACTCTTCTGACCTGCGGGCCATACAGCTGCCTTAACCTACACTCACGTGCCCGTGCCCACTGACACAGGCCAGTATCCTAAAGCCCCCACTCACCTGCCATGGCCCCAAATCCACACCCACAGGAACCAAGTGGACTGCAGTGTGAGTGACACGTGGGCGAGCAGTGTCTTGCCATGTTTTGCTCCCTTAGGTCCCTCTCTTGGTGTTCTGTCTCCCCTAGGATGTCTGGGATTTTCCCCAATAAACATCGTATTTACTCCTGAAACTAAAATCGAGGATGGCGGTATACCCTGTCATCCTAGCACTCTGGGAAGCTGAAGCAAGAGGCTGTCATGTTTGAGGCCAGCCTGGGCAACTGTCTCAAAAATCAAAAAATAGGATGCGGACATAGTTTTTGTTTAAAAGCCTATGCTCCAAAAAAGAAAAAAGTGTACCTTTGGAGGCATCTGTCTGTGCCTCTGTCCTGCCTGGGGGTGAATCAGAACTCTCTACCTGGAGCCCCACCTGCAGGAACTCATACTTTCCTTTAGCTGGAGAGGAAATCCTTGCAGAAGGCATTTGTGGCCCTTGGTGTAGTCTGGGCATGCCTGGGATCAGTCAGAACTGGAGTTGCTACTTAGGCCTTCCTAGTCTTTCTCGAAAAAGTATAGGATGATGTATTACAATGCGGGAGTTGTTGACAGAACTAGAATTCAGAAACGACCATCTGCTATGGTGTGGATCTGGAGTATCCCCCAAAAGCCGCATGGCTGTTGGGAAGTGAGGCCTTGCTGTAAGGGGTGATGGCTTGGGGCTTCACCGGGAGGGTTTGTGTCAACTTGGGGACATTGAGGGGCAGCCAAGACAGAGCTTTCGGGGGAAGTGATATTGACCTCTGAGTGAGGAAGTGAGGAAGGAGCACCAGCCCTGGGTGTGGGACTCAAGCAGCAGCTCCTCCTTCATAAAGGATCAAGAGACAGTTGTTGCCACTTCTTCTTGGGGAGGCTCTGGCCTTGCCTGAGCTCTCCAGCCCCTGCCATGTGCCTCCACTGGTGCTGGCTGCCCCATGTTGGGCTGCATAAGACCTTTTGCAGCTGTGAGCTAAAACACACCTTTCCTCCCTTAAGTTGTGGATGTCAGGAATCTTGTCCCAGCAATGAATAAGTAACTAAGATACCATCTCAGCAGCAAGTCGTTTTTCCTTGTCGTAGGCCTCGGAAGAAAATTATCAGCTGTACACGCCAGGATGTTGGCCCCTACCTGTAATCCCAGAACTCTGGGAAGCAAATCACAGACTCATGCCCAGCTAGGGCACTAGCAAAAATCTGCTTCAAAATTAAAAAAAAAGAAAAAAGAAAGAGAGCTGTGGATGCAGGTCGGTACAAATGCTCTGGATTCATAGCCCAGTACCACAATTAGTTAATTGTACATTTTCCCATTGTAGTGGTTGCGTTATAAAGCCTTACAAGATATAGGTTAGAGACAAGCCTAGTAGTACAGACCTTTAAGCTTAGTACTTCAGGAGGCTAAGGCAGGAGGATAAGTTGAAGCCCAGCATGTGCAACTCAACAACTTAGTGAGACTCTGTCTCAAAATAAAAATATTTGAAAGCTGGGTATGGTGGCACTCGCCTGTAATCCCAGCACTCTGGAAGCTGAGGCAGGATGATTACTGTGAGTTTAAGGCCAGGTTGGACTACATAGTGAGTTCAGGACCAGCCTGGACTACAGAGGGAGATCCTATCTCAAAGTAATTACAGTAAAAGACAACCATCAAGCTGTCCCCAAAAATAGTAAGAATAAAAATTTGAAAAGGCTGTGGGTTCAATTTCCAATATCAAAAAAATATAAAAAAAGATGTGGTCCAGACTCTGCCCATCTGCCTGCTGCACTCACCCGCGTCTTTCCCCCCAGGGCATGGGTACAGCCTCTGGCCTCCCCCTTGGGCTGAACATGGTTCCTCCTGGGCATCAACCTGTCTCGGGTCGTTCCCCTAGGTACCCATTTAGGACTCTGGCAGTGAATCTCCACCAACCTGCGGACCATGAACATTTCACAGCACACTTCTCCCTGTGTAACCCCTCACACTGTGCATGCTCCTGTCCCTACAGGGTGTCCATCGGAGGGAACGGGCTTTGTCTTGTTTTCTGCCATATCCTTGGCACCTAGGAAAGAGTCTGGCATACAGTAGGTGCTCAGTAAATACTTACAGAACAGAGACACCCACGTATTTCCTTCCATCCTGTAAAATGACCTCTTAAAATGGAAAGTGACTGTCCTTGCGCATTACCTGTTGTCCTGGTGGGGGGGGGGGGGTGCTAGAGGAGAGATTCTCACTCTGAGAATTGAGACAGTGGGTACTACCATAATCCCAATTACCATGTTTTCCAGGATAATTGGAATATGTCCTCTGGAGATGGCGACATCCCCTGGAGAGAAAATTGCTGTCTGGGGAGTCAAAGACAAAGCAAGGACAATTGCCGGGAGCCTGTTTTGTGCAAGAGGATTGGTACCCAGCAGCCACTGAGGCGTGCCCTTCCTGAACTTTGTAAACAGCTCTCTTCTCCCAAGAGTCCACACCCCTCATGTTACGTGATCTTTGCCTGATCAAGAACCCTCTAGGAACCTGCCATCACTGGGACTGAAACCCAAAACACTTACTGCAGCCAAAAGACCCTGGATGAGCTGACCTGACACCTCTCTTACCCATTCTGCCATGCCTGTTTCCCATCTGCTGCTAGAATGAGCCAAGCCAGCTCTTGCCTCAGGGCCTTTGCACTTGCTGTGTGCTCCACCACTCCTGGGGTATGGACATGACTCACGCCCTCTCCACTTGCAGATCTTTGCTCAGTATCTCCTTCTCGGGGTTGTCTTCTCTGATTGCCTCTTTCCCTGCCATTTTTCTCGATATTTGGCATCACGTTTGACTTAACATATCCACTTGTCTATTGCCTGTTTCCTCCCACCGGCACATAGACCCTGTATGGGCAGGAGCGGCTGGGTCTGCCCCTGTTGCGCGTCTCACACACCGCAGTAGTCTCCGCGCGCACACCTTAGCTGTCTGCTGGCTGAGCACCAGCATTAAATTGAGCTTGGCGTTGTGTTCAACTCCTGCCTACATCTTCGTTAATTTTCGTCTCTTAGATCTGTTAACAATGGCAATGCTATGCTGAAGCCTCCCACACCAACAGTCATTTTTTCCTGATTTGGGGCTCTGTTTTTGTCTTGCATGGGGGACTATTTCTCAGCGTTGCTAGAGCTTCCTGGTGGAACTGCAAGCCCTCCAAATTACATAGCCATTAGCCAGGCGTGGTGGCTCATGTGTAATCCCAGCACCAGGGAGGTGGAGGCAGGGGGACAGCCATGAGTTTGAGGTCAGCCTGGGCTATTATCATGAGTTCAGAGCCAGCCTGACTACAGAGTGAGACCTTGTCTCAGTAATGATAATAATAACATGGCCACTTTTTTTGACTAGGGATCAAGCACAGGGCCTTCACACTGAGCTCCATCCTCAGCCTACTTTTACTTTTTTTAATTTATTTATTTTTGAGCCCATGTCTTACTGTGTCATCCAGGCTGGTCCTGAACTCACTGTGTAGCCTAGGCTGGCAATCCTCCTGCCTCAGCCTACGCAGTGCTGGAATTAAAAGAGTGTACCACCACGCTCTGTTTAGGTAGTGCTAAGAAATCAGAGCCCTGTCCCCCACTATGTCATGCTCCCAGCTCCTTCATTTTGGATTTTGGGACAAGGTCTCGCTAAATCACTCAATTGTCCAGAGTAAGCTTGAACTTGGAATCCTCCTGCCTCAGCCTCTCAGAAAGCCGTGATTCCAAAACTGCACCACCTGGCCCAGCCTCTACAGCCATATCTCGTACAGTGTGATCTTACAGCCCCTCCCAGGATAGAGGTTGACCCTGCCAGCCAGAAGGAAATGATGGACATCCCAGGCGTGGTGGCACTCGCCTGTAATCTCAGCCCTCAGTGGAGGCTGAGTCTGAGTCGGGAAGATCACTGTGAGTTCAAGGCTAGCCTGGCTCCATAACAAGTTCATGACCAGCATGGACTGGAGTGAAAACCTGTCTCCAAAAAAAGGTGAAGTAACGGAAAGAAAGTGATAGAAATGCTGAGTCTGGAGCCTGCTGCTGGGGCACCTTGGCACTTCCTGCCGCCACCCAGATGCATGCGTCTGCTCAGGCAGCAGGCCTGGGCTAGCCTGCTGGAGGATGGTTTAAAAAGGCTGAGGTCATCCCAGTCCAGCTAGCAGTCATCGGCCCCCAGACGTGACCTGCAGGGCTGCCTCTCTGACCTGTGGCTACCACAGACGCCTGCCTGAGTCCACCTTGGGCATAAAGAACTACGTGGCTGACCTGGAGCCGTAAGCACCAGACGTTACGTGAAACCTCCAAGTTTTGGAGCTGTTTGTTACTTCGCGCTGTTGTGGCAGTCGACCACGGCCACAAGCACTAATTGCCCACGGTCAGTGCCGCCTGGGTCGGGAGGGGAGTCCTGGCCTCCAAAAGGCCTTTCCGAATAACCAGGCAATCTGAAGCAGCTGTCTAATCTGTGTATAATCACAGGGTATTATTTTATGTTTTGAAAGAGGCAGATGTTGAGACATGGTCTCACGACACAGCTCAGGATGGTCTTGAACCCAAAATCTTCCTGCTTCAGCCTCCTAAGTACTGGGATAGGAGGGGTAGACTACTATGTCAGGCTTACAGTCAATTATTAATATTAACATTTTTATTCTGGAAGTAGGGGTTGAGTCCAGAGTCTAAGTCACTAAATTACCCAGGTTGGGCTTGAATTTGCAATTGTCCTGCCTCAGCCTCCTGGAATGCTAGGATTGCAGACCTGTACTACCTGGCCTGGTGAATATGTTATTAACATTAATTTTTTCTGTTTTTTTTTTTTTTGCCTGGTTTTTAAAAGGGTGGTTCTGGAAAAATCTAAGCTGTTGTAGCTGTGGCTTGCATCATATTTGTATTGGCAGTGCTGATTCAGAAGCTCAGTAAATATTTGTTGAAGGAAAACAAAGATTTACCAAAAGAAATGATCCATTATGCTGCCAAAAGGTATGGTAAATCGGGTTTGGTGGGCACAGGCTTGTAATCCCAGCACCTGGGAGATTAAGGCAGGAACATCTCAAGTTTGAGCCCCGTCTGGGCAATGCAGCAAGACCTTTTATTTATTTTTTTTCTTTTTTTTTTTGAGACAGGGTTTCACTCTGTAGCCCAGGCTGGCCTTGGACTCGGAACAATCTTCCTGCCTCAGCCTCCCAAGTGCTGGGATTACAGGCATGCACCACCATGCCCAGCTTTATGTGGTCCTGGGGAGTTGAACTCAGAGCCTTGGCACTTGCAAAGCAAGCGCTTAAACTGCTGTGCTATTCCTCCATCCCCTATAGCAAGACCTGGTCTCAAAATAAAAATGGGCTGTGGATATAGAGCATTTTCAAGGTCCCAGAATGAATCCCCACTATCAAAAAAAAAAAAAAAAAGGTACGGCAGAACTTTAAATGTGTATTGCTGAGCAGGAAAGAAGCCAGTCCAGAAAAGCTGCAGATGCTAAGATTCTACTCCAGGTAGAACTTGAAAAATGGGTATGATGGTATGTGTATACCATATAAATTTTTTTCAGTACTGGGATTGAATGTACGGCCTTTGCTCTGAGCTGCATCCCCAGCTCCTTTTTATTGTTTAGATTTGAGACAGGGTCTTGCTTTGTTGCTCAAATATCCAGGCTGGGCTTGAACTGGTCATCCTCCTGCCTCAGAGTGCTGGGACGACAGGCCTGCGCCATCAGGCCAGCAGATGGTTGAATGTATTTCTCTCTCTCTCTGTCTCTCTGTCTCTCTGTCTCTCTCTAACTCTCTCTCTCTCTCTTTCTCTCTCTCTCTCTCTTTCTGGACACAGGATCTTACTCTGTGGTCCAGGCTAATTTTGAGCTCACTATGGAGCCCAGGCTGGCCGCGAACTCACAGCAGTCCTCCTGCCTCAGCCTACCCAGTGCTGGGATCATAGGCATGTGCCACCTTGCATCGTGCAGGTAAAGCAGGGACGAGGTACCTTGAGGGGGAACCGGCAGGAGGAATGGGGGCCACTGCCCGTCCTCAGAGCGGGGACACGAGGCTTGGAGCAGATCCTGGCAATGAGTCTGGCTTGCCGACCGCCTGCCCCAGCGAGTGCAGCAGTGACAACAGAGGAGAAGCCTCCGGGTGTCACCTGCTCTGGAAGTCGATCTGCTGCTCTGACAGCTGCTCACTGATGCCAGGGCCAGCCACGTTCAGGTATTTAACTTCAAGGATGTGACTTGGTACGGGGGTGGTGGGGTGGCGACGCTGTCTCTGCTGTCACTCCCTGGAGCTCTGGGAGAGCCTGTGGGAGTGTTACCACCCACCAGGCGCTTATGCTCACCGCCTGCTAAATCAAAAAAAAAAAAAAATTACTTATTCAGGTACATAGGAAAAGGTTTATTCCAAAGCTGCAGGGAAGATGTGTTCGGAAAAAGGGAAGGATGGGCTGGAGGAATGGCTCAGCAATTAAAGCACTTGCCTGAGTTTGATTCCTCAGCACCGTATAATCTGGGTGTGTTGGCACATGCCTGTAATCCCAGCACTCAGAAGGCTGAGTCAGGAGAATGGCTATGAGTCCAGGGCCAGCCTGGACTACAGAGTGAGACCCTGTCTTAAAAAAGGGATGTGGGGAAGGAAAAGGCAGAGATTTGTTGACCGTGAAACAGGCTTCTATTGGAGGGAAATGTCTGAGGGTCTGGTTGACCCTGGGAGAAGCTGAGGGCATCTCTCTCCCAGTGAGTGAGTGGTTGTTACGGGCTAGGATGGCAGGGATGTGGGGGAAGGTCGAGTTGTGCCTTAGAATTGGGTGAGGGGGATGTGGAGAGAGGTTGAGCAGGCTGGCCATGGGGTGGCCAGGCCGGTGCAGACTCCCGGGTCTGGTATCCCAGGAGCACGCTGGGGAGGGGGAAGGGGGGGGGGGGGTCAGCTGCCCTAGGTTTCAGGATAGCTAGGTGGCCTCAGGCAGCTGCGGTGGCCACCACCTTCCTTCCAGATGAAGAAGTTACTCTGAATCATTGTCTGTCAATTTTAGATGTGGTGGTGGTGGTGGTGGCGGCTGATTTGTAGTACTGGGGATTCAACCCAGGGCCTTGGCACTGCGCTACTGGCGTGCACCAAGTTTGGCATTGCCCAGGCTGCTCGGGCTATCAGTTCCCTGCCTCAGCCTCCAGAGTGCTGGGATCCCAGGCATGTGGCCTGCTGGCAGAGCCCTCTCCACTCCAGTACGGAGGGGTCTGAGTGTGCGACATGGAGGGTGGCTGAGAGCACCAGGGTCCCTTCCTGGTGTTGGTGTTTGCATCTCTAGGAGCTGGTCTAGCAGGGGGGTCTGATCCCCAGCAGGCCTTCCTTTCTGGCTGGCCTCGGGCCTGGGGCCTGTGCGACTTGTCCGGCAGGCCAGTGATGTTTATGTGGCCGTATTTCTGTTATTTCTTTTCCTACTCTCAAGGGAAGAGGGAGGCTGGACGTGCGGAACAGAAGCTGGGGCTTCTTGCACGCAGTTTTGTTCTCACCTGAAGGGGTAGGGAAGGGGGTGGGGGGAAAGGGTCCTGGAATCCCAGCACTGAGCACACTCAGCACAAGGATGTGAGTTCAAGTTCCCAGCACCACATAAAGCCAGGTATGGTGACACACACCTGTAATCTCAGTACTTGGGAGGCTGAGGCAGGCAGATTGCCCTGAGTCCAAGGCCAGCCTGGGCTACTACACTAATGAGTTCAAGACCAACCTGGGCAACGGAGCGAGACCCTGTCTCAGAAAAAGAGAAGAAATATATATTACAGTAAAAAAAAAAAAATTCTGGCCCTGAGTCCTCAGAACCCTCCCCTCGCTCCAGACCATCACCCCACCATTCTGGCCCTTTCCTGAAGCGTGGTGGAAGACCTCTTGCTCGGTGTCTGCAGCGGCGCTGGCATGGCTGCCCAGGTGTCCTGAGTCAATTCAGAATGTTTCCCTTCTGTGGTCATGTTGACTCTGGGGAAGAGCCAGGAGTCACGCAGTGCCAGATCTGCTAAGGTGGCTTAGGACGCTCGATGGCTGCGTTCACTGTGTGCCCTGTTGTTGTTGTTTTTTTGTTTGTTTGTTTGTTTGTTTGTTTGCATGCTGGTAACTGAACACGGAGCCTCTGCTCTGACTACATCCAGATCTGGAAAGGTGGCTGAGGACAGGACAGGTTGCGCAGTCCTTCCTGTTTCTGACAGCCTTTCTGTGGCTGGCTTTCGGTGGCAGCGCTGGGAATTGAACACACAGCCTGTGTTCTGATTACGTTCCCCTTTTCTTTGAGGCAGGATCTTGCTCCATTCTCCAGGAGAGTCCTAAACTCACTATGTAGTCCAGGTTGGCCTCCAACTCATGGCATTCCTCCTGCCTCAGCCTCCCAAGTGCTAGAATTACAGGTGAGTGGCACCACGCCCAGCTTCCCAGCCCCTTTTCATTGTTTATTTGAGACAGGGTAACCTTAAATACCAAGCTGGGCCCCAGTGAACTCTCCCGCCTCAGCTTCCCGAAGTGCTGGGACTTCAGGCCTCGGTCACAAGGCCCAGCGTCCACTGTCGTTTTGGCCACACTTTATAAACAGGCCGGGAAGAGGGCTGCCAGAACTGCTTCCGAAGTGGCAGGAATGGTGGGATACGTGTGTTTGAAGCAAAGAAGAAGATTTTGAGGGGGATTCATGACAGTGTGTATTTTTTTCTTTTTCTTTTTCTTTCCTTTTTTTTTTTTTTTTTTTTTTTGCTACACTGTGTTATGATTTGGATCTTGACTATGGCCCAGAAGCCCCATGGATTTGGAATCCTGTGCTATTGGGGGTGGGATCTGGCTGGAAGGGGTGAATGCTGGGGCTTTGATATGTAGGGGTTATGTCAAATAGTTGAGGTTGGAGTTACCCAGGGCCAAGAAGTGGGAGAGGGCGCTCCCCTAGGTGTGGGGCCCCCAATGGCAGCTTGAACTAAATAAAGGAAGCCAGAAGAAATACTGTTGCAACCTCTTCCTGGAAAGGCTCTGGCCTTGCCCTGGAGTTTCCAGACAGTGGCTTGCTCCTAATGTGGCCTGGCTTCTGTCTGCAGTGCTGCCACCAACTCCCCAGCCTGTGCCATCTGCTTCCACAATTGCCATGGCCCATGAAAGGACTATGAGACCTTAAAGATTTCCTCCTTAAACTGGGTGCTGGGGCATTTTGTCTCAACAAAGAAAAGGTAACTAAGACCCAAGGTCTCCCTTGAAGTCCAAGCTAGCCTCAAACTCAACAGGCAATCCTCCTGCCTCAGCCTGAGTAGTCCTGGTATTACAACCCGCTATGCCTAGCTTGATGGTTGTCTTTTACTGTAATAATTAGTTTATTTTGAGATAAGATCTCCCCCTGTAGTCCAGGCTGATCCTGAATTCACTGTGTATCCCAGGGTGGCCCCAAATTCATGACAAGCTTCCTGCCTCAGCCTCCTAAGTGCTACAAGGCTATTATAAGCTTGCACCCTGAACCCAGCCACTTTTGTGGTGCTGAGGATCGAACCAAGGACCTTGGGTTTACTGGGCAGATGCTCTATCATAAAGTTTTTGTTTTGCTTTGGTTTTGGGGGCAGGGTCTTGCTCTGCAGTCTAGGCTGGTCTCAAACACAGGGCAATGCTGCCTCAGCCTCCTTAGTACCAGGATTACAGGCATGTGCCACCACACCAGGCTTATGTGGTACTGAGAAGATGAACCCAGGGCCTTGAGCTTGCTGGAGTGCTTCTGCTCACCCGCAGCACCCGGATGTGTTACTGGGACTCAGGTAATCCTCACCTATCGGCTGAGGTTTCCAGTCCCCACTGTCCCGCTCCTAGCCCCTGGGGCAAACCACATGGAGGAAGTGGGTCTCTCAAAGCAAGCTTCGGAATACCTGGGCTGGGGTTTCCCATGTAGGGTTCCCTGTGTGTCCCACTCCTTGGCGGCCCCGTGGGTAGCCCCTTCGCCCAGGAGAGGGGTAATAGTCTCCACTTTGTGTGACTTGCTTAATCGTGTATAAGCAGTGGCTCCGCGGGCTGAAAACTGAGATCCCTCCTCTATGGAGTTTCTCAGTGAGAGGCCAGAGCTTTTGGGAGACCAGGCAGTGCCTGCTTGTGGAATTTAGGGGATTGGAGATGCTGCAGTGGAGAATTGCATCCTGAAGTCGTTCTAGAACCCTGATAATGCATGGTGACCCTCCCCAATCCCTCTGCACGATCTCCCTGCATGGTGGCCCTGGATGGCAAGTTCAAGCCCAGCTTGGGTGATTTAGTGGCTTAGCAAGACCCTGTCTTGAAATAAAAGTTAAAAAGGACTGGGAATGTAGCTTAGTGTGAAGGCCGTGGGTTTAATCCTTAGCAACAGAGAGAGAGAGCACGCAAGAGCCCAGAGCATTGGGACCCCCCATATCCAACTGGAGACTTTGCCCTAATTGACTCACTCCACAACATGAGGTCAGAAAATAAACAAGCAAGCCAGTGACCTGCCGCCTCCTCACTGGTTAATTTCGCGAAGGGCTCCGGTTGGGCGCCTGGCTGGGCGCCAGCGCTCCCGAGGTGCCCCGTGTCCTGTTACCCTTGCTAGCAGCCGGCTGAATGCAGAATGTACTTGAACATTTTGGCAGTAAGTCCACAAACAATCAAGTATGGACAAAGAATCTCATGCTGAATCTTTTAAAAAGCTCCCAGTGTGAACCAGTTGGCTGAGGCAGAAGGATCACAAGGTCAAGGTCAGCCTTAGCAACCTAGTAATCTAGTGAGATTCTTTCTTACAATCAAAAATAAAATTGGGCTGGGATGGTAGCCCAGGGTTCCATCGACAGAACCACTAAATAAATAAGTCAGGGAGATCAGAGCCCAGATTGGGGTGGGGAGGGAGGGGCGTGCTAAATACCCCAGCTCAGGGAGGAGGGGAATGTGGCTCCCTGCGAGGCGGCAGGTGTCCCCAGCACCCTTGCTTTCCAGCTCTGCACCAACACCTACACAGCCAGGAAGTGCCCTAGAGGTCATCCGCTCTACAGAGGCGGCCTCTGTGCTGTAAATACGGGCCCTGGACGTCCCTCATCCTGGGTGCCCTTATTTGAAACATATCTTGAAGTTTCTCTAGGCGGCCGTGCCTCTGAGATTAGAAAGCCTGCTGCCTCAGCTGGGTGGAGACGGGGTCAACACGCGGTGGGATGAAGCACACGCGGCCAACAATTATACAGCGGCCATGACCGCGCACCTTAGTCTGTCCCCTCCTTTTTTTTTTTTTTTGTTTTTTTTTTAAGACAGGGTCTTCTCTGTAGTCCAGGCGGATCCTGAACTCTAAACTCTCTATGTATAGCCCAGGCTGGCCTTGAACTCACGGCAATCCTCCTGCCTCAGCCTCCCGAGTGCTGGGACTACGGGCATGTACCACCACGCTCGGTTTATGTGGTGCTGGGGAATTGAACCTGGGTACTTGGTGCTTGCGTGACCGCTGAGCTATTCTTTTTTCTTTTAACTTTTTTTTTTTTTTTCAGTACTGAGGGCTGAACCCAGGCCTTCACACTGAACTACCTCCCAACCTTTCACTTTTTTAAGACAAGGTCACACTGTGCCTCTAAATTGCCCAGGCTGGCCTCGAATTTGAGATTTTCCTGCTTGTGAGGGACCAGGTGTGCGGGGGGGCCACTCCCGGTTCTTACCATTTCCTTTGTGCAGTGATTTCCAGAGTGCAAGTGTTCCTAGCCCACAGACCCCCACCCCCTTCAGCTAGTCCCCCGACATTCTTCTGGGCCACCTGTGAGTCACGTGGTATCTCCCCTCCTCCCTCACACCTGCCTGGTCTCTGGGAAGGGCACAGAGGAGCTGTTGGTGGTGCCCCAGGCCACAACACTGGCCTCCTGGGGTCTTACTGAGAGGAACCAGCCTGTGTTCCACTGGTCACCCAGGATTCAGGAGGTCCTTGGGTAGCCCTGGCCATGGTGGGCTTGGGGGGGAGTAGTGGCACCTCACCCAGGAGAGCCCTCAGAGGTGCTGCACTGGGGGCACTTGTGGGGAGTCCTGGGGGATCCAGCCTGTGATCTTCACATGGAGATCCATCCCCAGCCGGTTTTTACTTGTTGGTTTTGAGACAGGTGTCCACTGAGTCACCAAGTTACATATGCTGAGCTAACTTGCAATCCTCCTGCCTCAGCCTCCCAGAGTTGCTGGGATTATAATCTTCCCCCAGGGCTCTGGCTAGGAAACATTCATTAAATAGTTTGCACGCAAGGTCTCGCTCACCCGTACCGGGCTAGGTACCACCTTCCCGGGGAGCAGAAGGGCCCCTCTGGGAGTGCTTGTGCTGCCAGGTCCCAGCTCCGCTGGGCCTCTGAACTGGGTTCTTGTCTCTGCCGGCTTGAAGAATAAGTTCAAGTCTACATGAGGCAGGTTGTGGCGAGGACACTTTATTTTGTGTTTATTTATTTTTTTAAGACAGGGTCTTGCTCTGTAGTCCAGGCTGATCTTGAACTTACCGTGTAGCCTAGGCTGGCCTCGAACTCACGGCAGTTTTCCTGTCTCAGCCTCCTGAGTGCTGGGCTTACGGGTGTGCGCCACCACACCTGGTTTTGAAGAGGACACTTTTTTGGGAGAAATAAAGACGCAGAAAGGAGGAGGGTAAAGCTGCCCCTGTGAGTCAGTGGGGACCTGGAAATATGGGTGCCCTGTGGCTGGCTGTGGGGGGCCCTGAGGGATGAGCTCCATAAGGGGCTGGCCTATGCTAAGCAGCTTGGTTGCTGAGGCTGGTTGCTATGTTCTCCACCTTAAGCAGCTTTAGAGGTGCTCCATCCCTAAGATCTTTTACCCTGTTGCCTTTTAACTACTTAGGGTTCACCCATGGAGTGGGAAAGGATGGGACAGGAGATGTGAGGAGGAGGCCCAGGGGAGCTCCCCGCCAAGGCCCTGGGGCTGGGTTGATAAGCTGTGGGCAGATCTCAGGCAGCCTAGGTTTTATCTCAGGCTGCCCAGGGACCTTGGCAGGTCCCTGATGTCGCTCTGCAGTCTTGACCTTGGAGATCTAGCAATATCCCGGCCTTGGGGATCTAACCATGCGCACTCCTGAATGGAAAAGTGGGTCCTGAGCAGTGCGCTGTTGCGTTGCTGCAGCCGGGCCAGGCTCCCTGGGACTCTGTGAGGCCCAGGGTTCTGGACTTTTCTCAAACCTGCTTACCTGCTTTTTCTCTGGGCTCCTGTGGAGCCAGCCTACCTGTTCCTCCCCAGTAGGCACAGGCTGCATGCACAGTCCTGCTGGCAGTGAGCCTGCCTACCAGAACGCCTCCTTGCCTGCCCAGCACACATCTGCCATCACAGAACGTGAGGAGGCTGAGGCAGGAGGATAGAAATTGTGAGTCCAGTGAGTGTATATGGGCCGCTGTGAGCCCACTGCCTTCCCTTCCGGGTCCTCTGTGGACAGCGGCTATCAGCACATAAGTCATGTCTGTTTCTTGGGCACGCGGGTGACAGCCCTGAAGTGGGGCTGCATGTGGGTTCCCTGCCCTGCAGGTAAAGGTGCAGCTGTGGTATGGGGGGAACAGGGGGAAGGGGGAGAGGGCATCTTCACAGCCAGGGCCTGATTGTGACTCCTGCTGCCTTCCTGGGACTAGGTGCTACTGGAAGGAGGTCCAGCCTGCCACCTGGAATTTTTTTTTTTTTTTTTTTTTTTGAGACCGGGTCTCACTCTGTAGCCCAGGCTGGCCTTGGACTCACAGCAATCCTCCTGTCTCAGACTCCGAGTGCTGGGATTACAGGCATGCGCCACCAGACCCAGCTTTTGTGGTGCTGGGGAATCGAACTTTGGTACTTAGCACTTGTCTTAACACTTGGTAGGCAAGGGTTTTAACCACTGAGCCATTCCCTCCAGCCCCTGGCTAAGGAATTTTTTTAAAGGTGCTTGTGAGGGCTGCCTTCTGAGGGTGTCCCTTGTCTCTGCTGGACCCTTTTGGGAGACATTTTAGATCAAATCCATCCCAGTTAGTGGCACTCTGTGCAGGAGAGCATTATGTCCCATTACACAGAAAGCAGCTTAGGGTAGCGGGGGTATTTCTACCCTGAACCACTACGTATGTGACTATATCTTATAACAAATCAGTCTCCAGCTGGGCTCGCCTGCCCATGGTGTGATCTTAGCACTCTGGGAGGCTGAGGCAGAAACATCGTAATTTCAAGCCCAGCCTAGCAATGTAGTGACTTAGGGAGACCCTGCCTGAAATAAACAATAAAAAGGGTGCTGAGGATGTAGTCAGTGCAGAGGCTGTGGGTTCAATTCTGAGTACTGCCCCCCACCCAAAATGTCTAACACAGGAAGTTAGTGACTCCCTGATCCTCAGACCCCATTCAGATTTTGCCAGATGTCCGATAAATCCTCCATTGAAATGGGATCCAGTTCAGACTAGCACGCTGGTTTAGTGTCTGATTCTTGTAACCTCCTTCCCTGCGGAGCCGCCTTCAGGCCTTTCCTGCGTCTCGGGTCGTTGTGCTGGTTACACGCAGTGGTCATGTGGGAGTCCAGCTGTGGCGTGTGTGCTGTTCCTTGGGAGGAGGGTTGCGTGGTCCCTGGAACACTTCAGCTCCCAGCTAATCAGAAGTCACACGGGTTTTAGTCACGTTATGGACGAGGGCTCCTTTGATCCTGTAAGGAAGATGCTGCTTGGGAGGCTTCTACACCAGGCAGCCTTTTCCCTTTGTAATTGGCACAGACTTCCGGGATACCTGAATGCCTGCTCCTTGTCAATTTCCTCATTCAGTAATACTCAGGCTTCCCTTACCTTCATGTTTTCCTTCCTCCCCCGTCTGTCTCTCTCTCTCCTGGCCCAATGGTCAGGACCATGTCCCAGGCCTAACAAGTGCACAGCACCTGCTGGACCCCTGACCTACTACATCCTTAGCCCAGTCTGTACTTTCTTAAGTCTGTATTTATTTTTATTTATGTATTTATTGTGGTACTAGGGGCTGAACACAGGAACTGAATTACATCCCCAGCCCATTTTTATTTTTTATTTGAGAGAGTTTCTCACTGGGTCATTAAGTTACCCGAGCTGGGCTCAAACTTGTGATCTGCCTGCCTCAGCCTCTTACTGTGCTGGGACTGTAAGCCTGCACCACCGGACCTGGCTCGCTTGCCCTTCCTTCCTTCCTTCCTTCCTTCCTTCCTTCCTTCCTTTCTTTCTTTCTTTCTTTCTTGAGACAGGGTTTCAGTCTGCAGCCCAGGCTGGTCCTGACCTCACTGTGGAGCCCAGGCTGGCCTTGGACTCGTGCAATCCTCCTGCCTCAGCCTCCCAAATGCTGGGATTACAGGCGTGTGCCACCATGCCCAGTTTATGTGGTGCTGGGGAATCGAACTTGGGTACTTAGTGCTTGTCTTAGTGCCTGCTGGACAAGTGCTTTAACCGCTGAGCCATTCCTCCAGTCCCTCATTATTTATTTTGAATGGCTCTAATTGTCTTAGATTTTGCCACCCAAATCCTTTTGTGCCGGCTCATAGCAGATTGTGTTTTGCTTATTTTTTTGACTTGGTTTTTGTTGTTGTTGTTGTTGTTTTATTTTTATTTTCATTTGTTGTTATTTTTTCATACTGGGGGTGGTACCCAGGGCCTTCACACTGAGCCTCTTGTTATTTATTTATTTATTTATTTATTTTTACTTTGAGATAGGGTCCTGCTCTGTTGCTAGGCTGCCCACAGTGGGCTTCAATTTGTGATCCTCCTGTCTCAGCCTCCCAGAGTGCTGGGATTACAGGCCCGTGCTGTTGTATGGTACTTTCAGGGAAACACATGAGAACAAACACCTGCTGCCCAAAAGAAACAGTTTAGAGAAGTCTTGCCTTATTTACTTGTGGTCACAGGGTGGTGGCTAGCACCAGAAAAGAGCGTAGAAACGGAATGGTTTGTAAAGCCCGTGTGGTGGGAGGGCCGCATGATTACAGGCAAGGCTGCAGAAACTAATAGTCATGTCTGGGTGGCCGTGAAGTCGTTTATCACAAAGCCTGCAGCACGCGGAAGACAAAGAGTAACAAGCTCACAGGGAATCATTGTGCTAAATGGCTTAGTCAAGCCAGAAACTCATAACTCGTCCCTGGCTAGGCTTGTGCATTAGGTTCCCACAGTGCCAGGCAACGCAGGCTCAGGCTTCATCATCATGATTATTATTTTGCGGTGCTGAATGAGCCACATCTCTGGCCCCCAGTTTGTCTCTCTCATTCATTCTCGCTCTGTTCGGTGGTACTGGGGATTGAACCCAGGCTCTCGTGCATGCTAGGTGAGTGCTTTACATGCTAAGCTACACTCCAGTCCCTCAGTTATCCTTAATTCGTTTACGTGTGTGCGTTGAGGCATGGCCTCTGCGTATGACCCACACATCACAGTTGCCCCCTGCAAGAGCCCAGGTGCCATCCGCAAACACTTTTCTTTTAGAATAACAGTTCTTTGGAAACAAAGGACAGAGGGGCAGAAGCTCCCACTCTCTGGGAGGGGTCCCAAGTGGGCTCCCCCACAAACACCTTGACCACCAAGTCCCATCAGCCTGTTGTTCCCGCATGCAGGATGCCTTCTTCATCTAGCTCAGCTGTCCGTTCATGTGACCACCTCTGAGTGGTCCTAGAATGGTCCCAAAGTGGCCTACGAGTTCATTGATGGCTCCCTTCAAAAGGTCCAGCAGAGTCCAACATGGTGGTGCAGGCCTGGAAACCCAGCCTTCTAGGAGCCAGAAACATGAGGATTGCAAGTTTGAGCCCAGTCTGGGCAACTTAGAGACTTAGTAGGACCCTGTTTGGGGAAAAAAAAAAAAAGGCTGCAGATATAGGGCACTCTTTCTCTCTGTCTCTGTCTCTGTCTCTGTCTCTGTCTCTCTCTCTGTCTCTCTCTCTCTCTCTCTCTCTCACACACACACACACACACACACACACACACACACACACACACACGCACACACTCTGGTACACCTTAATTCCCTGCCCCTCCAACTGTGAGCTGTCTTCAGTGACTCACTTCCAATGAATAAAATATGCAAATAGTGCTCCGTGCCTTCCCGGCTACTAGATTACAGAGGGGATAGTGCTTCCCTCTGGCTGGGATCCCTCCCTGGGGAGGAATCAGGGGTCCTGCTGGGAGAACCCTGGATGTCTCAGGGAGGGGCCCCTTGGGTAGAGGCTCATGGGAAGAGAAACCAACATGGAGGTGGGGGGGCAGCTTTCAGGGCTGAGTGCAGGGAGCCGCCTTCGAGGAGGATCCACGCCTCTCTGAGGGAGCCTGAGCTCAGCCCTGACCACTGAGCTGGCAAGCCTGTGCACAGACACAGCCACAGAGACAGGCCATTCCTGCTGGCCCTGGCCGCATTCTTGACCCATAACAACCGTGACATAGAAAAACGTTGTTAGTTTTATCTAAAGGTCTTTTCTTTTTAACATTTAAATTGTTTGTTTTGGGGGCTGGAGGAATGGCACTGCTGTTAAAGTGCTTGCTTAGCAAGATCAGGGCCCTGGGTTTGATTCCCCAGTACCCAATAAAACTTGGTGTGGCGGCGCACACCTGTAATCTAAGCACTCAGGAGGCTGAGGCAGGAGGATTACTTTGAATCCAAGGCTATCCAGGGCTACACAGTGAATACAGAACCAGACCTGGCTACTACAGAGCAGGACCTTGTCTCAAAAAAAAAAAAAAAGTATATATATATTTTTTGGGAGAAGATCATGCTAAGTGGCAAAATTTCCCAGGCTGAGCTTGACCGTAGAATCCTCCTTCCTCAGCCTCCCAGAATGATGGGGTTGCAAGCTTGTGCCACCCACACCCAGCTGTATATCTTTTTTTTCAGTACTGGAGATGAAGCCCAGGGAATTCACCCTAAGCCACCCTAAGTCCCCAACTCGTTTTTGTTTTTGTTTTTGTTTTTGTTTTGTTTATTTTGAGACAGGGTTTGCTGGTCCTGCCCTCACTATGTAGCCCAGGCTGGCATCAATTGAACTTACAGTAATCCTCCTGTCTCAGCTTCTTGAGTGCTGGGATTACAGGCATGTGCCACCATGACTGGTTTATGTGGTACTGGGGAGTTAAACTCAGGGCCTTGTGCTTGCTAGGCAAGAGCTCTAACCACTATGCGATTCCTACAACCCTTTATTTTTGTTTTTGAGACAGAGCTTCACCAAGATGCTAAGTTGTCCAGGCTTGGCTTGACCATAGCGATCCTCCTGCCTCAGCCTCCCGCTATGCTAGGATTACAATCTGTGCCACAGGGTTTGCCTGCTGGAATATTTTTAAAAACTCGGGAACATTTGATGCCAAGAAGTTACTAACTTTTTGGGTATCCAAGAACATAAGGGTTCTGGTGGGACTGTGAGTCAATGGGAGATTTGGATATTGTGAAGAAAATGACACAAATTTGGGAAGAAAATCATTCTAGAAGACAGAGTGTCCCTAAGAGGATGAGCAAGTAGCCCCACCAGCCCTGGCAAGAGGGGCGCTTACTGATGCTCCCTTCTGTGCCTACATGACCCCAAAAGCTGGTGTTCCAGAACACCACACCACTTTATTCTCGCTAATCCTGCGGGGGGATGGGCTCTGCTTGGGGCTTGGCTGGGGTCTCCCATGCGCTTGAGGTCAGAGCCATGGCTGGGGCCTGAGGGCTCCTCACAGCTGCATCCCCAGCCAAGGCTCCAGCTGGTACCCTTCTGCGTGCCTGTCCACACCACCACGTGGTGGCTGAATGCCAGGAAAGGAGTCTCAAGAGGAGACAGCCGGAATGAAGGGGACTGACCTGTTTGGCCCGGCTTCTGAAGTTACACCAGGTCACTCAGTGGGATTGAGAACTAAGTAAATGTTTAAATGAAAAAGCAAAAATACAAATATACTTAAGTGTGGTAGGCTTTTTTTTTTTTTTTCCTTTTTGAGACAGGGTTTCACTCTGTAGCCCAAGTTGGTCCTGAGTTCACTCTGTAGGCCAGGCTGACCTTGGATTCATGACAATCCTCCTGCCTCGGCCTCCCAGTGCTGGGATTGCAGGCATGCGTCACCATGCCTCGCTTTATGTGGTGCTGGGGAATCGAACTCAGAGCCTGGCGCTTGCAAGGCAAGTGCTCTCACCGCTGTGCCATTGCTCCAGCCCCACCAAGTGTGGTAGTACATGCCTATAATTCAGCGCTCTGGAGACTGAGGCAGGAGAATCACAAGTTCAAACCCAACATGGGAGACTAAACGAGACTCTGTCACAAAATAAAGAACTGGGGTGCAGTCCAGAATAAGCAGCCTGGACATAATCCCCAGCAGCGTGAACATCCTGAAATTTTACTATAAAAGACACGTGGCTTTTGCTGTTCTTCTCCATCAAAATCTTCCCTTGCTTTTCACACACTCATCCTCCCATTCCTGCCACTTCTGAAGCAGATCCGGACGTCCCTCCTGAGTGCAGCTACTTGTGCTGCTGTGGGGGCCTCCATGTCTTAAATTGATTCAGAACATTGACCTTTCATGGTGCTGTTGATTTTGAGGAAGAGCCAGAAGTGACGTGGTGCCCAATCTGGTGACTGAGGTGGATGGGGACACACCGCCATGTTTGTAGAAGCCTTCAGCCTTTCTGTCGAGAATGAGATTCACCCTATTTTTTTAATCCCACCTGGTAAAGACACTCAGGACTTCCAGAACTACTTCAGAAAGAGACCAGGGAGATCGGACATGGGTGTTCAAAGCAAGGGACAGGATTTGAGAGGTATTCGTGGAGATGTGAATTTTTTTCTTTCTTTCTTTTGAGACAGGGTCTTGATGTGTAATCTAGGCTGGTCCTGAACTGGCTGTGTATTCCAGGCTAGCCTCACACTCACAGCAGCAATCCTCCTGCCTCAGCATCTTGATTACAGGAGTACCTGGCTCGTTAATTTTTCTTCCCATAAAGTCTTCTTGGGGTTGGAGGAGTAATACAGCAATTAAAGCACTTGCTTTGTAAGCACAAGGCCCTGACTTGGATTCCCCAGAACCACATAAAGCTGTACATGGTAGCACACGCCTGTAATCCCAGCACTCGGGAGGCTGAGGCAGGAGGATGACTATGAGTTCAATGCCAGCCTGGGCTCCACAGTGAGTTCAGGATCAGCTTGGGCTACAGAGTGAGACTCCTTTAATTAAGGTAACCCTTTTGCAGTACCATGATGCTCCCTACATTTTCTTTGAGTAACAGCTATTTGCTTAGAAACAAAGTGTAGAGGGGTGAAAGGGCGGTGGGAGGGGCCTGAGTGGATTGCCCACTGCAGACTTGGACCCTATAGTACAGCATAAACATAAATCTTTTTCTCCTCCTGGTACTGGTTATTGACTCAGAGAACCCCAAGCCACATCCCTACCCCTTCCTTTCCTTCTCTTTTTTTCTTCCTTCTCTTTATTGAAACAGGGTTTTGCTACATAGTCCGTGCTGGCCTCAGAGTTGCTGTGTTGTCCAACTATACTTGAAATCTTTCTGACTCACCCCCCTTTCTCTCTTTTTTCCAAGACAGGGTCTTGCTTGGTAATCCATGCTGGTTGTGAACTTACTGTGTAGCCCAGGCTGCCCTTGAACAAGTGGCAATCCTCCTGACTCAGCTTCCTGAATGCTGCGGTTACAGGCCTGTACCACCACACCTGTCTGGGGAATTGAACCCAGGGCCATGTGCTTGCTAGGTGAGCCCTCTAACCACTGAGAAGTCCCCCCACTCCCCAGCACCCACATCGTACCATTAGCTTCTCAGGTTCTAGGATTATGTGCATGGGCCCCTGTGCTTGACTGCAAGCCCCTTTTATTTTTATTTTGAGATTGGATCATGTCAAGTTGCCCAGGCTGGCCTGGAATTTACTGATAAGATTCCTCTGCCTCAGCCTCCCCAGCAGCCGGGATTATAGGTGTGCACCACCTCACACAGTTAAACCTAACTCTGGTGTACATTAGGAAACCTCAAAACTGCAATAAAGTGAAGTGAATTACTTCACTCTGGTGTTTACCTTAGCCGGGCCCAGTGGCATAAGCCTGAAATCCTGGAATCCCAGCACTCTGGGAGGCTGAGGCAGGAGGATCACAAGTTTTAATTTAGACTGAACAACTCAGGAACCGAGACCTTGTTTCAAAATCAAAATTAAAAAATGGACTGAGGATGTAGTTTAGTGTGAAGCCCCGGGCTTGATCCCCAGTGTCAGAAAAAAAAAATTACTAAAATTAGTAAAAATCACTTTCTTTCAGTGGCCGGGGACTAAAACTCCAGTGTTTCCGAGGTGTGCTTGGTAAGGAGAGCCAGGCAGGAGAAGGCCGCTTCTGGCAGGCTGGCACCCGACCTGGCAGACCTGTTTCCCAGCCCGTTGTGCCACCTCCAACGCTGACTTGGCTGAGCTGCTCCTTATCTCCCTGGGCATCGGATCCACGGCGGTCCTGGCAGCCCATGACAAGCTCGATTGGGTAACTTGAGGAGGGCTCGTGAGGTGTAGGGAGCTGCGGCGGTCACGCGGTGCTCCAGGATCCGGGGACTGGGGACAAGGACACTGTCGCCTCTCTTGGGCCTGGGGAGGTTGGAGTGGGGAATGGTTTCCAGAACCTGGAAACAGGCTTCGTGGAAATGGCACAGTCCCCAGCCAATCAGAGAAGGTTGTGCAGGGGGCACTTGCTGCACCCCACCTGTCACCTCCGGCCGCCACACCCTAGGGGAAGCCACAGGGGGAGGGAGCTGTTGCATCAACTGGACTCAGTCTCCGCAGCACAGATGGAGACGGGTGGGCACCATCCCCGGGGCAACCAGGCAGGACGCCTGGCTCCACGGAGACACCTGGCGGCCGGTGGTTCAACTGCTCCCCGTATGCTTCATGGAGCAAGAGAAAGTGTAGGGAAGGCGCTGGGCTTTACTAAAACCGGGCGAGGTGGCACCCTTGTAATCCCAGCCCTCTGGGAGGCTGCGGCAGGAGGGTGGCAAATTCAGGGCCAGTTTGGGCAATGTAGCAGTTTGACGAGACCATGTCTCAAATCAGATTTAGAAAGAAAGGGTGGACTGGTGGTGTAACTCAGTGGTAGGCACTAGGCTTGATCCCCAGTACCACCAAAAAAGAAAGCGGCTGGGGGCTGGAGGAACGGCTCAGCGGTTAAAGCACTTGCTTAGCAAGTGCTAAGTCAAGCACTAAGTACCTGAGTTCGATTCCCCAGCACCACATAAGCTGGGTGTGGTGGCACATGCCTGTAATCCCAGCACTCGGGAGGCTGAGACAGGCAGATTGCGCTGAGTGGAAGGCCAGCCTGGGCTCCATAGTGTGTTTAGGACCAGCCTGGACTACAGAGCAAGATCCTGTCTCAAAAAAAGAAAGAAAGAAAGGGGCTGGAGGAGTGGCTCAGCAGTTAAAGCACTTGCCCACCAAGCGCAAAGTACCTGAGTTCAATTCCCCAGCACCACATAAACTGGATGTGGTGGTGCATGCCTATAATCCTAGCACTCAGGAGGCTGAGGCAGGAAGATTGCTATGTGTTTCAGGCAAGACCGGGCTTCGTAGTGAGTTTAGGACCAGCTCTGGACTCCAGAGCTAGATCCTGAAAAAAACAAACAAACTGGTAAAGCAAAAGGAAAAAAAAACCCACACACAAGTGTGTCTTAATAGAAACCTTTTTCCTATCCAAATACTAACCTGGCCCCACCCTGCGAAGCTTCGAGATCAGGCCCTTGAGGGTGGCGTGGCGGGAGTCACAGAGTACTCTGGCCAACAGCAGCATCTAGTGGCTGCTGCAGGGGAAAGTGCAGGAAACTGAGCTCGTCAAAGCTGGGGTCACGGCTTTCTAGGACAGTGCTAGGATTGGGCATGCTGCTGTCCATGGGTTTCTGTTATTAGAGGAGCTGACTTGTGCGCATGAATTGCAGACATGTACCCAACACATTTGAAATTTTAAAAATCAGCTTGAGATATAACAAGCAAACATTCCTACTTGAAGGACACAGTTTGATGAGGCTAGAGAAATGTTCGTGTGTATACGAACCTGGCACCTCAGTCCACATGTACAGTGTTTTCTTTTCCTCTCTTCCCCCTTTTTTTTAAATTTTTGAGATAGGTTCTCTGTAGTCCAGGCCAGTCCTGACCTCATCATGTAGCCCAGACTGGCCGTGAACTCACAGCAGTCCTCCTGCCTCAGCCTCCTGAGTGTTGGGATTATAGGCTGTTTCTTTTTACGTGGTGCTGGGAAATCACACCCAGGGCCTTGCCCACACTAGGCAGGTGCTCAAGCAACTGAGCATCTCCACACCAGGCCTTTCGTGTCCTTTAGTTTCCAATAAAATATTTATTTGTCCTAGTTATTTCTCATTGCTGGGACACAATACCCGATGCTCTCAACAAGGGAAGGAGGGTTTATTTAGCTCACAGCTTCAGGAGGTCTCCATTCATGGGCAGCTGGCAATGTGGCAGCCCATGGCGAAGGCCTCGCTGGAAAGATGCAGTGCAGGGCGTGGCAACGGGAAGCCCAGGCAGTGAGAACGGGCCGGGCCGAACTAGCACGCATCCTTCCAGGTCGCCTCCCAGGGTCCGCCCTTTCTGCGTCAAATCCTGGTGATCTCCCCCTTCCGACCAGGCCCCACCTCTCAGCAGCGTGTGGAATCCATACATATTCTACAATATTCAAATATGTAAGGCTTCTGGGGAACATTCTAGTTCCAAACCATAACATATTAATTATTTGTAATCAAGTTTTGTGCCTTTTTTTTCTTTTTTTTTTTGAGATAGGGTCTCGCTCTGTATTCCAGGATGGTCCTGAACTCATTTTGGGGCCCAGGCTGGCCTTGAACACAAGACAGTTCTGCCTCAGCCTCCCATGTGCTGGGATTATAGGCATGTGCCACCATCTCTGGCCTAGCTCTTTATTATATATATATATATATATATGTCTGTGTGTGTGTGTGTGTGTGTGTGTGTGTGTGTGTATTGAGGCAGGGTCTCACTCTGTATTACAGTATGGTTCTAAACTCACTATGGAGCCCAGGCTGTCCTTGGACTCACAGAAGTCCTCCTGCCTCAGCCTCCTGAGAGCTGGGATGACAGGTGTGCGCCACCACGCCCAGCTTATGCACTCTATGTTTTATTTGAAAATCATATTACTTCATGTCATGTCTTTAAAACTATTAATTTGCTTTTCCTTGGGGGAGTAAAAGGAGTCTAAGTTTGTGTGTTAGGCAGCAGGTTTTCCGTTAGAAAAGAGGCAGGAGCAGGATTGCAGGAGGACGTGGCAGAGCAGAGCTGTCAGTCCCTGGCCCCATGGAGGCTGGCAGGAGAGCACCATGGCTCAGCCAGACACACCCAGAAGCGAGTGGGCCCCACCAACCCCTGCAGCAATGAGCCATCCAAGGAAGTTTGTTCATTTGTTTTTCAATACAGGGCCTCACTCTGTAGTCCATGCTGGTCCTGAGTTCACTACGTAGCCCAAGCTAACCTAGAACTCACAGCAATCCTCCTGCCTCAGGCTCCCGAGTGCTGGGATTACAGGCACCCCCATGACTGGCTTTATGTAGTGCTGGGGAATGGAGCACAGGGCTTTGAGCTTGCTAGACAAGGGCTTTAGCCACTGTGCCATTCCTCCAGTCCCTAAATAAAAGTTTTTAAAACGATAATTGAAAGGATATAACTGTCCTCCAGGTACCTGCCACTTCGCTAATTACTAACTACGGCCAGTCCTGTCTCCTCTTTACTTCCTCCCCAGCACACACACATGCATGCAGGCTTGCACACCCTCTCCTGTCTCCTCCCCATTCCTTGTGCTGGATTTTTTTTTTTTAAATTCTAAGCCAAGCCCAGTGACACAGGCCTGTAACTCCAGCACCCCAGGAGCCTGAGGCAGGAGGATCACAAGTCTGAGCCCAGCCTGGCAAAGTGAGACCCTGTCTGAAATCAAAACCAAAAAATGGGTGAGGGATTAAGCTTAGTGTAAAGATCCTGGGCTCCATCTCTGTACCACAGGAATGAAAGAAGGAGAAAGAAAGTTCTAGACACAATGCATTTGTAAGAGAAACACTCCGTTGACATCACCACCATACCTTCATTTCATTTAAAAACTAAATAGTGATTCCTTCAGAAGTCCTGATGTTTATTCAGTGATCACAGTTCCCTGATTGTCCCCAGATGCTGCCTTGAGTCACCCATTTCACTCTGTTGGCCTAACTCAAGTCTTTCTTCACCATGAGGACTCTTCCCCTTTACTTCCTCCCCTGGAAGCAGCCCTTCTAGGTGTCATCTGCTAAGACTGAGTTGCAAATGGCAGGGTCCAGGCCCTTCCCCCATTCCTGAGCAGCTGGTGTCCCCTCAGGGCCACACAGGCCTCACACCTCCACTGGGCACCCCCCCCCCCCCCCACACACACACACACCAGCAGCTTCCATTTCCACCTCCCGGAAGTGAGAACCCGTTTCTTTCAGGACCTTTAGGACAGAGCAGGGAATTGGGTCTCTGGTCTCCAGTCTCAGAAAATTAGGCTTGCCAGAAGCTCGAGATGACTCAACAACAGGCTCCTCCAGGGCTCTCTGCCCCATTTGGGGCTTTGGAAATAAAATTGTTTCTGAAAATGTGCAAGGGAAGAAGCCAATGTGAAGAAACAAATGAATAGGCGATTCTCAGAAGAAGCCCAACTGGTCAGTAAGTTCATGAAAATTTGTCCAGTGTCTTTAGCCACCAGAGAAATGCAACTCAAAGCAACACTGAGGGTCCATCTCATGCCAGTAAGAATGGCGGGTATCAGGAACTCGAAAAACAACTGCTGGTGAGATTGTCAAAAAAAAGGAACTCTCCTCCATTGCTGGTGGGACAGTGAACTGGTGAGACCATCAGGGAAGGCAGTACGGAGAGTCCTCACAACACTGAAAAGAGGTATCCCATCTACCGCAACCACAGCCCTTCTGGGACTCTTCCCAAAGAGTTAAAAGCCATCACACAGAGTGATACACACACACCGTGTCGACAGCAGCACAACTCACAGTAGATGCATCCTGGAAGCGCCAGTATGACCATCAACAGGTGAATGGATGGAGAAGATGTATGTTTGCGCAATGAAGTACTATTCTGCTATAGAGAAAGGCAACTTTGAATCATTTGTAGGAAATTGGATTCACCTTGAGACCATTATCCTTAGCAAAATCAATTAGACACAGAACACAAAAGGTTAAAGATCTTTTCTTTCCTTTTCTTTTCTTTTTGAGACAGGGTCTCACTCTGTAGCTCAGGCTGTTCCTGAACTCACTGGTGTAGCCCAGGCTGTCCTTGGACTCAGGACAATCCACGTGCCTCAGTCTCTTGAGTGCTGGAATTACAGGCATGTGCCATCATGCCCAGCTTGATGTGGTGCTGGGGAATAGAACTCAGGACCTTGTGTTTGCAAGGCAAGCAACTTAACTGCTGTGAGAAGGCTAAATATTGATGGCTTCTCTAATATTAGAAAAACAAATCACAAAAAAGTGAAAAACAGATGAAAGAAAGCAAGAAGACTGATGTAGAGAGGGAAAGGTGATGTGGGGGAGCCAGTAAAAATGACTGAGATGCCCTATGTGGAGGGTGTGCTCCTCACTAGAGTGCTTGCCCAGCATGAGCAGATCCCTGTGTTTGATTCCCTGGGCTAGAAAACAATTTTTTTAGACAAGGTCTCGCTCTGTAGCTCAGCCTGGTCCTGAACTCACTGTGTAGCCCAGGCTTGCCTCACTCACAGCAGTCCTCCTACCTCAGCCTCCTGAGTGCTGGGATTGCAGGCATGTGCCACCGTGCCCAGTTAATCTTTACGTGACACTGGGGAATTGAACCCAGGGCTTTGAGCACATTAGGCAAGTGCTCTAACCACTGAGCTATGCCCCAGCCCCAAAACAAAATACTTGTTTTCTTGTTTATTTTTGAGACACATGTCCCAAATGCACCACAGTGCCCCCAGGATTCAGCTCCCCTGGGCCAGTTGGAATGCCAAGGGTGTGGTACAAGGAGGCAGGAATCTGGGGGTGAAGATTCTTTTCTTCTTCCTCCAAAGCAGATGTGCTGGACTTGTGGGGGTTCATAATTCTCCTGGAAGACATCTTGGAACACTGAGCATCCACTCCTACTACAAACCTGCAGCCATTGTCCAGCCGTGTCCTTCTTCCTCGCTTCTCTCTGTCTGCCTCACCCCTGCCAACCTGAGATCACTCCCTCGCTACGCCTTTGTGTCTCTGCTGTCTTAAGTATTTTCTTGTTACTGGGACACAGTACTTGACGCCCACAACTCTTGGGAAAAGAACGTTTATTTTAGCTCACAGTTTCAGAAGATCTCTGTCTATTCGTGGTGGCCAGCAATGGCAGGAAAGGTCTGAAGGAAAACAAGTGCTCACGGCATTGAAAGAGGAAGGATCCACACTGGGCGAGAAGCCAGGGCAAGAGTCCACCCTTTCGTTCCTCACCTCAGTGATCTGTGCCTCCCAACCAGGGCCAGGCTCCTCACAGCACGTGAAATCCATGGATAATCCACTACTTCCAAATACAGGGACATTCAGATCCAAACCATCACAAGCTTTTGCCTCGGGAAACCAGGCTAAGACAGAGCCCAGTCTTTACACTTTAAAAAAAACAAACAAACAAAAAACCTCTCTCTCTGACAGCAGTTTGGCTGAATTCACAGTCACTTTGCGCCTCCTGTGTGTGGGCACAGTGGTGAACACATTAGGTGGGACCTTTGCGCCCAGAGCCCTCGGGAGTTGGGAAGTGGCTGGTCGTGAATTACTAGCCTGTTACACAAAAACCAGAGAAAAGCAAATTCTTTACGTTTGTAGCCAGAAAATTCTAAAACCTTGTGAACTCAAAGGGAGCAGTAACTAGACTCACTGGAAATTCCACACGGCAGATGTACTAAGTCCCCTTTTGTTGCTATCACGGAACACCAAAGGCTGGTATGAGGCAAGAGGATATTTACCGCACAGTTTTGGAGGCTGAACATCTAGGATTGGGCATCTTCAGGGGTTCAGGTCCAGTTGGCACCACGGACCATTTGGGAACACACTCCAAACATGTCCAAATCATAACACCAGACAGTAGCTTTGTTTTTATTGACTTGTATGTGTCTGTGGTACTGTAGTAATGGGGATTGAACCCAGAGCCTTCACACCAAGCTAGATCCCCAGTCCACATTTTATTTTAGATTTTGAGACGGGGCCTCTCTGATTGCTAATTTGCCCAGGCTGGGCTTGAACTCTTGCCTCAGTGTCTCAGTGTCCTGGGATCATAGGCTTGCAGCACTGGGCCCAGGTAGGCAGCCATTTTTTTTTGTAATCCCAGTTCGTAGGCCACACCTGAGCCTCTGAGGTGTTCTCCAGGTGCTGACGTGCTCAGAAGTCCAGGTCATCATCACTGGAGGGTGCTGCACACGCATCCTACCCTGGGAGTGGCTAAGTGTGGCCTTCTGCTCCGGCTACCCAGGGCCCCAGGTGCACGTGAGCCCACCTGGTAGGCTAAGGAGGTGTGGGCAGGGTGCTCATGGGGCAGCCCTTGAGGTAAGCGTCAGCCCACTCCCAGGTTTGCCTTATTTAGCGACATGGACCCGTCCTGACTAGAGTGTCCTGTTAGATGATTTTGCTTGTGCTGTGGGTACTTACACAAGTTAAGATGGCTGTGATGTCCTCACGTGATATTTGAGGGACCACATCTTCCTGTGGGGAGGGCACTGCCATCTTGCCTGTAATTCTTCACTGACCAAGATGCTGCCTTATGGGATGTGTGGCTGTCCTTCACTCTGCCAGCAAGCAAACTGAGTCCCAGA
This sequence comes from Ctenodactylus gundi, assembly GCA_004027205.1. Classification (NCBI taxonomy): domain Eukaryota; kingdom Metazoa; phylum Chordata; class Mammalia; order Rodentia; family Ctenodactylidae; genus Ctenodactylus; species Ctenodactylus gundi. Next base: position 737,383 of record PVKB01000111.1, read on the forward strand.
GATGCACGGTTCCTTGTCCCCCAGTCCTCGCAGCCGGCAAGGGCAGAGCCAGAATGCCAGCCGAGGTCATCCTGAATTTGCCCTGCCCCGTGGTAGATGGGAACTTGATCTGTTTGCAGTTTTGCGATTGGGCCTGCAAAGCTGCCTTGAGACACTCACAAGGAAAGATTAAACTCACCGGCAGTTTCCGCTTGGGTCCCTCCCAAGAGGAAGGGCCAGAGGGGAGCAGGGAGCAGGGCCAGTGCAGTGGGCGGGGGCCAGCAGAGCAGCCCCAGGTGTGCAACTCTGGGCGGGGCTTGCTCCTTGCCAGGGACATCCCGGAGGGTCCCTGCAGATTCCCATTCTCCTGTTTTATATTTTATTTAATTGTATTTTGAGGTGGGGTCTTGTTCTGTAGCTCAAGCTGGCTGCAGCAGTCCTCCTGCCTCAGCCACGCCCAATTTCTGGGGTGCTGGGAATCTAAGAGCCTTGCTCTTGCTGGGCAAGTGTTTTAACTACTGAGTGCTTTAACCACTCAGCCCTTTGTTTTGTTGTTTTATATTGCAGTACTAGGGATTAAGCTCATGGTGGTCACACTGAGGTACATCCCCAGCACTCTGGATTTTTTTAGGTCTTGAGACAGGGTCTCACCAAGTCACTAACTTGCCTAGCCTGGGCTCAAATCTGTAATCCTCCTGCCTCAGCCTCCCAGAGGGTGGAGATTACAGGCATGTGCCACTGTATTTACCTCTGATACCTCTGCTCTCTGAGCTGGCAGGATTTGCTCTGGGCTGTCATCCATCAAAGTGGGTGGATTCCTCCCTTCCTTCCTTTGTCCCTCGGACAAGTGCCCTGCTGTGCAGGGGATGGCCTGGACACTTGCTTGTGATCAGCTCAGATAGTGTGAGAAAGGGAACTCCTTCCCCACTGTGTCCCACCAGCCAGCAAGCAGCCAGCCTCTGGGTGCTGCGTCCCTTTTCAGAGAGCTCTGTGCAAACCAGGAGATGCCACGGTCCAAGACTGGACCCTTGGCCTTTGGCTGGACAGCTTCTCTGTCTGTGCGGCTGGGCACTGGGGCTCCAGCATCACAAGTTTATCTTGGTTTGTGGTGCGTGCACTTTCTCCTGCTTTCTTAGACTCTGTGCTCCCTAAGGCTCTCAGCCTCGCCTCTCTGTCACCCAACCCCTCACAGGGGTCCCCACTAAGGGACAGGCAGGCTGCTTTTGGGAGTGACTGCATCGCCCTCCTTGTTATACCTAAGGTAGTCCCACCTAGCACTGGGACCAGCCTCGGGCGTGGCCCACTGTGGCAGGTGTATAAGGAATGCATGGCACTTACCAGGTGACTTTGGAACCCCCTAGACCAGACTTGCCGGGACAGCCCACATCTTGGGCAGGACCAGCAATGGGGACAGACCTGAGCATTTAGAGCCAGGCCCCAGGCTGGGAATGCTGACACCATCTGGAGGAGCCACAGGTGCTCTGTGGGAACAAGGAGTGGTCTCACAGGCCCTGCAGACTGCCCCCTGTGGTAGGCCAGGGGTCCAGGAGAGGGCTCAGTGGGAGCGCTACCAAGTGGAGAGGAGGTGAGGGATCCATAGGGACACAAAGGACTTCTGCAGCCTTGGGGCCCGAGCAGGACCCCAGGTCATTCAAGTGGCTCCCATGGACCTGTTGACTCTGGAGTGGGTTATTTATTTATTTATTTATTTATTTGAAGCAGGGTCTTTCTCTGCAATCCAGGCTGGTCCTGAACTCACTGTAGAACCCAGGCTGGCCTCACACACTGCAACAGCAATCCTGCTGCCTCAGCCTCTCCAGTAATGGGGTTATAGCCATGAGTCACCATGCCCAGCTTATGTGGTACTGGGTAGTTGAACCCAGGGCCTTGACCTTGTTAGGCAAGTTTTGAACCACTGAGCTATTCCTTCAGTCCCTGGAGTGGATTTTAAAGGTGGCATCGTGGACCAGGGAAAAGGGTTGCAGAATTGCTCAGGCTCAGGGACATGGGTAGCCATGGGAGGATTTTTTCTGTTTTGATTTCCCTGGTTCTGAGGATCAAGCCCGAGCCTTCACACTAAGCTGCATCCCAGCCCTTCCCCTCCCTCTACATTTTTGATTTTGAGACAGGGCCTGGCTAAGGTGCCCAGGCTGGGTTTGAACTTGGTATTCTCCTCCCTCAGCTTCCAAGAGTGCTGGGTTACAGGCCTCTGCCACCAGGCCGAGACAAGGAAGCTTCTTCTGTGCCTAGGTTTCCAGCCCATCTGGTGGGCCTCAGGCAGGAGGTCCCCATCACCATGGGTTTACCAGATTTCGGGTCAGGGAGGCCCACTGGCCAGGTGCCTGGGGTACTTTGCTTGTTCAGACATTTAATAGCCCCCTGGCAGCTGTGCCTCGGGATTTCCAGGAGCCTCTAGGTACCGGAGAGCTGCCACCAGCTCGGGGACCAGGAAACCGATCTCATAAAAGGACAGACTGTTGCTTCAGTGCCACTGGCTGGGCCAGGCCTGAGGGAAGGGAGACTGGCCTCCCTGGATGCCGGGCCCTGGGTCCAGAAAGACAGAGCATCAGGGGCCTCCTGCCTCCTGCCCTCTGGCTTTTTTGTCAGAGCTTTTGGGAGTTTTCTGCAGAGAATGAGCGTTCTGGGGCTCAACCAGCCCATAAAGCCAGCACTGGGAGCCCTGGGGCAGCGCCCATGATGGCTGCGCCCTCCATTCCCAAAAGGAGAGGCTGGCTGATGGCATAGTCCTGGAATCCCAGCACCCTGGGAGGCTGAGGCAAGAAGAGCGCAGGTTTGACCTGACCTGGCAACTTAGCGAGACCCTGTTTCAGAATCTACAACAAAAATGGGCCGGGGTTCAGTGTGAAGGTCATAGGCTGGATTCCCTGTAGTGTGTGTGCGTGCGCGCACACACACACACACACACACACACACACACACGAGGACTGAGGGCTGCTGCCGCTCCTGAACCCTGCCTGATCTAACACTGAACAGCGCGTTGCTGCCCCCTGGGTCTCAGCCCTCTTGATGTCCACTGCCCTGTGCCACCTCCCCTCCCCTGCAGCCCTTGGGTCCCCATCCGCCCCCCGCCCCCAAGAGGCCTGAAAGCTTTTCCCACCTCCATCTGTGCCTGAGGTGTGAAGAGCAGGCAGGACACCACTGGGCAGCTCAGTCCGGGCTTCCTGGCGTGGAGACCGGGGACCGGGACACGTGTGACTGTCCATAAGTGCCAAGGCCCGGGAGATCAGAGGGAGCTCCGGCTGATATGAGGACCCCAGGTGCAGAGTTGCTGCCCCTGGCACTGGACTCCTGGGGAGTACCCTGTGCAGAGCAGCCCCTGCCTGGGCGGGGAAAGTCAGGGAGCCAGAGCACCCGCCGCTGTGGGAGGTGGGGTTGGCTGGCGGGAGGGACTCAGAGGGGACAGCTGCCTGGTTGCTCTGTAACCTTCCCCAGCTCTGCCTTCTGTCCCAGGGAACCCCATCTTGCCAGTCCCCTTACGTGGCTTCTGGGTGAGTTTGGCCCACCAGCCTACTGCCAAGGACATCAGGCAGAGAGGACTCTGTGCCCTGTGCTCAGCTCCAGTGGCTGTGCCCCCGACTCACGAGCACCCCTGTCTGCCACCCCCTGTCGGACAGCCCCAGCCCCTGGGATGCCGGAGACAGTCTTCCTCCTGTGGTCCTGGGGCCTGGAGCCTGTGGCCTGGGGTGAAGTAGCGAGTCCTACTGTCATCTTGGCGTAGTCTCAATGTCCCCTGCCACCACCTGTTGTCACCCCCTGAAGTCCTCTTAAGAGTCCAGACCTGCACCTCTTCCATTTAAAGTGAGGATGAGTCACCTGCTGGTCCTAGGCTGCCCTTGGGGGAGCAAGGCCCAGTGGGATCTTGTTTTCTTTTCCTGTTTCTTCTGTTTATTTTCATGCTTTTCCTCCTCCTCCTCCTCCTCCTCCTCCTTCTTCTTCTTCTTCTCCTTCTCCTTCTCCTTCTCCTTCTTCTTTTTGAGACAGGTACTCACTCTGTAGCCCAGGCTGGCCTTGGACTCACAGCAGTCCTCCTGCCTTAGCCTCCTGAGTGCTGGGATTACAGGTATGCACCAACACACCTGCCTTATGTGGTGCTGGGGAATCGAACTCGGGTACTTAGTGCTTGAATTAGCACTTGCTAGGCAAGCGCTGTAACCACTGAGCTGTTCCTCCAGCCCTGTTTTCTTTTCTAGGGACCCAGCCTGCCACCTTCACACCGAACTGCATCTCCAGCCTTTTTTTTTTTTTTTTTTTTGAGACAAGATCTCACTGTCACCAAGTTGCTCAACTGGGCTTGAACTTCCGATCCTCCTGCCTCAGCCTCCCACAGTGTTGGGATTATAGGCCTGCACCATGTGGCTTATTTTTCCTGACACAGTGTGCCGGGCACTGTGCTGTCTCAGTCCAGGGAGGGGAAGGCAGGCCCAGTCAGATGCCACTGTGTCAGGGACAGTTGGAGACACTCAGAGGATGAGGAGAAGGGAGCAGGCAGCCCATGTCCTCAGGATGGCTTCTTTGAGGACCCTGAGCAAACATGTCCAAGGTGAGAACCAGAGTGGGGGACATCAAAGAGTCCAGGAAAGCATGGTGGCAGAGGCGGGGGGTGGGGTGGGGCAAAGGGACTGCGAGGCTTTCACGACGGCCAGAGGAGGCCAGCCTGGTGCCAGGCTGCGCCTCCCCAGAAAGAGACGGGGCCCTGCCCTCTACTCCCCTTAGTCTCACTGCGTTCCAGTCCCCAGTGCTGGCCCCTGGTGCTCTCCAACACCACCAGCGTGGCTAGCAGCCACAGGCAGACCGCCCAGCGCCTGAACTTGGCTGCTCCGTGCTGTTCTGGAGCGTTATCAGAGGTGACATTGTGGTACGGGCTTTTAATTCCAGCACTTTGAGAGGCTGAGGCAGGAAGATCCCAAGTTTGAATCCAGCCTGGACAACTTAGAGACTTAGGTCTCAAAAATTAAAAAGGGCTGGGGATGTAGTTCAGTGTGAAGGTTCTAGGTTCAGTCCCCTGTACTGAAAGAGAGTGGGGGAGAAAAGGAAAGGAGAAAAGAATAGGGCAGTAGCAGCAGGCGAGTCCTCGTCCCCACACACGCCCCAAGATCTGACAATCACCCGCCCCCACACACAGACCCTGAGGGGGACAGCATGACTTGTTTCTCGCCGGCTCTCTGTGTCCTAGTTTCCCCAGTAAAGCCCACTTCCTGTCCCCACACATGAGGTCATGCTGTAGCGTGTTTATTCCCCACCCCACCCCACCCCATGTTATGTGAGGTCAACAGGGGTAAGCGTGCGCTTCCCTGGCTGGACTTGGTGTCTGAAAGCCTCTAGAGCCGCAGCATGAGCACTAGGCTGCTAGGGGAGGAGATGTGGCAGAGAGTAGAGGGGTGTGTACTCTGCAGCCCTGGTACCTGGGACCACCAGTGACACCCGAGCCAGCAGTGGGCACTGAGTACCGAGGCCGGTTGCCTTTCGGGACTGGCCCAGGCAGGGGAGGAGTGTCCGGGCCCCCTTCTCAGGGAGAGAGAGCAGTGGCAGGGTGGGGGGCCTGGGAGGGGCTGAGGACTCCTCCCCTGCTTCTTCCTGTGCTGACTTTTTTTTTTTGTGGTACTGGGGCTTAAACCCAGGGCCTTTGCACTGAGCTGTATCTCCAGCCCTTTTCATTGTATTTTCCCCATAATTAGTATTTTTATGAGTATATGTTTGCGATATATAATAAATATATTCAGCTCTTTTTTTATTGTGAGAGGATCTTGCTAACTCTCTGACTTGTTCAGGCTGGTCTCAAACTTGTAATACTCCTGCCTTAGCCTTCTAGAGTGCCAAAGTTCAGGCCCGGGCCTCAGTGCTGGGCTCTTGGGGCCAATGTGTACGTATCAGAGGCTCAAGGAACTTGTGGGGGGCAGTCTGGGCCCCACCCTGGGCCATGCTTGGGAAACTCAAGGGGCTGAGGAGCAATGTGAGGAGAAGGGGAAGGGAACACAGCGGAGTGCCAGAGAGGACAGGAGCCACCTGCGCTGAAGATCGGGTCGTTCTGTTACCAGACTCATTGGTCACCATGTCAAGGCCAAAGTAAGTTGAGGGACAGGGCATTGAGGTAAGGATGGACTGTTCAAAAGGCCAGCTCGGCAGGAAACTGGAGGCCTCTTGTTAGGTGGGTGTCCCCAGATGGAGACGGGGTCCATCTGATACTAACCATAAAGTCACAAGGTGATTCTCCATCTGTGGTTGTCAAAAGCCAACACCATCGTCTGCTCAGGCCATTCTCTTGTCTTGTTTTTGGTTTTGAGATAGGTTCTCACTCTATAGCCCAGGCTGACCTTGAACTCACAGCAATCCTCCTGCCTCAGCTTCCTGAATGCTGGGATTACAGGGGTGCGTCACCCCACCAGCTGCCCAGCCGCTCGGGCCATTCTTACCACTGGTTTGGTGACCTGCCCACGATGCTTGACCTAGAATGCAGTGTGTGGTCAGGAGAGGCACTGTCTATGGTCCTCCTGCCGACTCGCCACTAGCTTCACCGCCTCGGCATGTGCCTCTTAGTCAGCACGGCTTGGGCTGTGGAGGCCGCTGGGACACTGGGGTTGAACCTGCCCACATATCCCTCCTGACCCATTGGGACATAAGGCTGTGGGCAGGGAGCTGCTAGACAGATGTGGGGGACAGAGGATCATGGCTTCCATCCCCTTGGCCTTTGTTAGAGGTGTTGCTTTGTGACCGGTGTGTATGGACTCCCTCCTCGTCTGTCCATCTGTCCACCCAACAGACACTCTTGCCCTGTGCGTGTGCGCACACACACACCCTGTTCCTCCCACCCTCCCACATGGTCACCCTGGGCATCTTCTCTCTCTTTCCTCTTTTTTCCCTGAGGATCTAACCCAGGATCTTCATACTCTGCTGTGTCCTCAGCTCAGATGTTAGCTTTGATTTTGAGATAGAGACTCAGTAAGTTGCTAAATTGCCCAGACCAGGCTCAGATTTGCAGTCCTCCTACCTCAGCCTCTCCGATTGCTGGGGTGACAGGCTTGTGCCACTGAGCCTGCCTGCATCTCCTCTTAATGGCAGTCAGTGAGAGGGTCTTACTGTGGCCACGTGGCCTGGATCTGTGTCCCCGGGGGGTCAAAGGATGAGTCTGCCAGACAGGAAGCAATAGAGCCAGTGAAGTATTAAGAAAAAGCAGATTCCTGCTAATCACGACAGGCTCCTTGTTTTCGGGTTTGTGTGCGAGGTGAAGCAGGGAGCACAGTCTGCCGAGCGAGCGGCCTGGGTGCTGAGGTCCCGCACCCTTGTTTGGGTGCTGTTCTGGGAAGCCAGTGGCCACAAGCTGCTCCGTGGGTGGTTCCAGGCAGCCGCGATTACAGTGGACGTCACGGTGCCTTCTGGTATGTTCTTCATCCCTGTCCCTCACTGCCTCCCGCCTCATTCTGTCATCAGATGGGACTTGGTGTCGACTCAGGCTTCCTCCCCGCTCGGATGAGCTGTTAAGCCCAGATCCAAAGGAAGCAGCTGGCCTGACCGACTGGAGCCTCAGGACAGAACAAAAAGCTGCCCCAGCTCACCAGCCCCCTGTGGGGCAGGTGCCAGGCATGGAGGGCCCGGGCACATGTGCCTGAGCGGCTCGTTGGGGTGTGCTGCTTCCCAGTGTCGGGCGGCCCCGCGCCCAGGCAGAGCTGGGGCCCCTCACTGTGTCACCCGCGCCTTCTCTCTCTCTTTCCTTTCTCTTTTGTACTGAGAGTCAAACCCAAGGCCTTCACATGGCGCTACGTCCTCAGCTCAGTTTTTAGTTTGATTTGGAGATGGGTCTTGCCAAGTTGCTAAATTACCTAGGCTGGGATCAAATTTGCAATCCTCCTGCCTCCGTCTCCCAGAGGAGGACTGAGCATTATCTTCCCACTCCAAGGTACCACAAATATCTCCCCTATGTGTTAGGACAGAGTCAAGTAGAATGACCCAGAAAACCCCACGGATCCTTCCTGGCCACCTCCCAGAAACCCAGGCCCCAGGAAGGCCCACGCCCTTCAGGAGGCAGTGTCTAGCCTCCAGCTCTCCAGCGCTGGGGACAGTTGCTTCTGGTTCTGGGAAGGGACTGGGACCTTCCACCCTAGACAGTCAACCGTTTCAGGCTAGGCCTGCAGGTCCACATTAGTTCCTAGGTCTTTCCTAGCTTTGTGAGTTTACTTTTATATTTTAATTAAAAGGTGTATTATCAAGCCAGGCCCAGTGGCACAGGCCTATAATCCCAGCACTCTGGGAAGCTGAAGCAGGAAGATTTCAAGCTCAAGCCCAAGATGGGCAGCTTAGTGACTTAGCAAGACCGTATGTCAAGATCAAAAGTAAAAATGGGCTAGGGATATAGCTCAGTGTGAAGACTCTGGGCCCATTTCCCATGTGGAGCACACACACACACACACACACACACACACACACACACACACACAAAAACATACCTTATCAAAAACAACAGACGAAAAAAAAGAAAAAAACAGACCAAGGGCTGGAGGCCTAGTTCAGTGGTTAACGTACTTGCCCAGCATGTGCAAGGCCCTGGGTTCGATTCCCCAGTGCCACATAAGCCAGGTGCTTGCCTATAATCCCAGCAGGAGGCAGGAGGATTATGGTGAGTTTAAGGCCATAGTGAGCTCCATAGTAAGTTCTGGACCAGCATGAACTACAGAGTGAGACCCTGTCTCTAATTAAATCAGTAGATACATAAATAGAGTAAAATAACAAATGAGTAACTCCTGATGATCTGTTCTTGCTACCAGTCACCCACATCCACACACTTAGATACATTTATGCCACTGACCCAATCAAAGATTATTGGTAGCTAAGAAGGAATGAGATGTATTGAAAGCCAGCCCTTAGGGGAAAGAAGGCTTCCTCAGCCACGTCACCATCTCCAAAAGTGCCGGTGTGGAGGGTCTTATTTATTTATTTATTTAGGAGACAGAGTCTTACTGTGTAGTCCAGACTGATCCTGAACGCAAGGCTGGCCTTGAACTCATAACAGTCCTCTTGCCTCAGCCTCCTTAGTGATGGACAGATGGTCTTTTATAGCACAGAAGAGTTGAGGAGGGGTTCAGTAAGACAATATCCAGGCTGGTTTCATCCCTCCTGAACTCTGACATCCCTGTGGCAATCAAAGTAGATGCTGACCTCCTGGGGCGGCAGCTGCATAGTCTGTCCCCTCATGTGGGGGAGCAGAGGAGGTTGGGAGGAGCTTTTTGCCCCAGTCTTGAAGGAGTTTAAAGAAGCCACTTGTGTGTGTGTGTGTGTGTGTGTGTGTGTGTGTGTTTGTGTGTGTGTGTGTTGCTAGGATTGAGCCAGGGCCTTCACACTGAGCTACATTCCCAGCCCATTTCTTGTGTTTTGTGTTTTGTGTTTTGAGACAGGGTCTCACTACATTGTCTAGGCTGGGATTGAACTTGAGATTCTCCTTCCTTAGCCTTTCAGAGTGCTGGGATTCTAGGCCTGCACCACCAGGCCCAGGAAATCTAACTTTGAAAGTTCCATTTTTCCCCAGGGCCATTACACTCTGCCCTGCTGACAAGGCGGGGTGGCTGTGAAGATGTTGCGGGCTCTTGTGGCCTAACTCAAGGACAGCGTCGTACAGAGGCTCACATGTCAAGCCACGGGGACTCCCAAGGCGACAGAGCCTGCACTTGATGAGCCCAGGGAAGACAGGGCACACAGCGTGGTCAGAGGAGGGGACAAAGAGGATCCAGCCCAACATTGTCCCCTAAAGCACGTATGCTCACGCGCGCATGCGCACACAGCCACACTGCAGTCATCATCGTCATCAGCCCCTCATGGACAGACCCCAGAGACCCGCATCTAAAGGGGCAAAGGCAGGCAGAGCGACCAAGCATGTGCAGTGACCAGCGTGGCTACTTAAGGTGGCAGGCACGGTGGCAGTGACGCTGCCTCCCTTGCATTTCGCCAGACACCGAGCTGACACTGGCCCCGCAGGCTGCTCCGGCTGTCGGAGGCAGGAGAAAGTGTTCAGGGGACCCAGCAGCAGCAAGCGTGGGAGACAGCTGAAGCCTAAGCTCCTGACACCCTCAACTTTCCTGGGAGTGTGAGCAGGGACCACCGCTTCAGGATGAACCCGGCAGGGCCAAGCGTCTTGCCAGGCCCAGCCCAAGAGCCCCGCTTTGTGGCCTTCCTGACCTCACCCAGCCATGTCTCCATGCCAGGCCGGCTGCCACCTGTCAGCCCCACGGTAAGCTTGTGGGGTTGTTTGCCTGCCCTTTCCTGCTTTGACGGGGACATGGCAAAGACCTAGGCTCTATGGTGGCACCTCAGGCTCTTTCTGGGCCTGTTCTTCACAAAGTAGTTTCTAGAGGAGGGACAGACATCATTCTCATTGCAGAGAGCGTGGGGGGACAGAAGCCAGGCCTGCCAGGAAGGGGCAGGACCTGGGCTGTGTCCCTGCTTTCTCAGGGGTTGACCAGATGCCTCCTGAAGGTCTTGCCCTGGGGCTGTAGATTCCAGCTGCGGTGGGGTATTAGGACAGAGACCAGCTCACCCCCCTTCAGGGAAAAGAGGTGGGCAGAGGAGGGTGGTTTTTTTTATTATTATTATTTCTTTCTCTTCTTTTTTGCAGTATTGGGGGTTGAACCCAGGATCTTTGCCCTGAGCTACACTGCTAACTCTTTACAAATTTTCAAAAATTTAGACAATGGGGCTAGAGGAATGGCTCAAGATTAAAGGACTTGCCTAGCAAATGCTACATCAATCTCTAAGTACTAGAGATTGATTCTCCAGCAGCACATAACCCGGGCATGGTGGTACATGCCTATAACCTCAGCACTCAGGAGGCTGAGGCCGGAGGATTGCCATGAGTCCAAGGCCAGCCTGGGTTCCATAGTGAGTAGTGAGTTCAGGACCAGCCTGGGGTACAAAGCAAGACCCTGTATCTAAAAAGAAAGAAAAAGAAAAGAAAAGAAAAGAAAAAAGAAAAAGAAAAAGAAAAAAGAAAAGTTCTTGCTAATTGTAAGTCGCCCAAGCTGGCTTGAATTTGCCATTCTGCTGCCTCAGCTTTCCAAAGTGCTGGGAATACAGATGTGTGCCACCGTGCTTGGTGTGGGGCGAGGGAGAGGTCTGTAACCCCCGGTCCCCACCTCACAGGTGATGCGCTCCCTCCTTCTGCTGGCCCTGGGAGGCCTGTCTGTGTCCATGGCTGTCCACCCCAGCTGTGCTGTGGGGAGGGGGCTTTTTGGATGCTTGGTAAGGGCTGTGCCTGAGGAGGCTGTGTCCCATGTCACTGCCTTCTGGGCGCATGTCTGTCACCAGCTCTGATCCCCGTGTAGAAACTTTTAAGTCTGTGTGCAAGGGCCTCGGGCTCAGCTCTGGGATGGCTGTATTTCTGTTCTGCTGGGCAGCTGCTGTGTGTGTGTGTGGGGGGGGGGGGGCACGCGGTGTTTCCACTTACGCCTCTGTTACTGCCCTGCCCTGCTGGGAGCCCTAGCTTCCCTTTCAGGGATATCTGCAGGTGATGGCTATGGAACGCCCTCACTTCTCTGTCTCTCTGCAGGCCGCGTGGACTCAGGCTGCTGCCTGGGCCCCCTTCCCCACCGTGGACGTCCCAGCTCACGCTCACTACACCCTGGGCACGGTGATCCTGCTTGTGGGGATTACTGGCATGCTGGGCAATCTGACAGTCATCTATACCTTCTGCAGGTGCTGGGGGGTGGGCTGGGCCCAGGGTACAGAGGGTGGCCACCCCACATGGAGGCAGGGTGGGACCCGTGGGTGCAGGGTGCTGTGTGACTCTTCCCAGCTTGTTGTTGAGGCTGGGTGGGAGGCAGAGCCATGCCTCCTGGGACCACAGGCCAGGCCTCAATCCTGGGCTCAGGAAAAGCAGAGGAATCCAGGGGTCCTTGGGTCGGCATGTGCCTCGGGCACCAGACAGAGCACGTTGCCGCGCCCTTGGCTGCCCTGTGCTGTCACCTGCCCCGCAACCATGCTCCCTCCACCAGAGAGAGCCAGGGCCCAGGGCCCTGAGTCCTCCACCCCCCAGTAAGCACTCAGGACTGCCTCTGGCTGCCCCAATCCGGCCTGCTTGCAGGTAAAGAGGCAGAGGCTAAGGACACCATAGGTCCTTCCCCTACTTGAGGAGGACCAACCGACATATCTGTCCTCTTTTTTTATATATATATATTCTAGTACTGGTGGGCAAACCCAGAGTCTTTGCTCTGAGCTGCATCCCCAGCCCCTTTTATATTCTTTATTTGAGACAGGGTCTCACTGAATTGCTGGTTGTCCAGGCCGGGCATAAACTTGCAGCCTCCTGCCTCAGCCTGCCAAAGTGCTGGAATCATAGGGCTGTGCTCTCAGACCCAACTGCTACTTGTCCTCTTTGATCTCATGTTTCTTCTGCCAGATGGAGCTATGACCTCCCACATGGTGTCTGGGTGGTGACTTAGGGAGGTCACGGGTGGGCATCACCAGGCACAAAGACCCTTAGTATCCTGGCCATGCCAGGTGAGTCAGTTCCTGAGTGAGGACCTCGGGGTCCCATCTGGAAAATGGAAGCAACAGTACCAGGCAGGGGTAGGCCAGATAGAGAGTGGCCAGGTGGGGATGAGGACGGAGGCTGAGAAGCCCTGTGGTCAGGGGCTGTGGGAGGAGCAGTCTAGAGAGAAGCCACTGGAGAGACAGTGGCCCCAAGAGGTTTGGGAACCTGAGGATGGGGAGGTGGGAGGAAAAAATATATTGCCCCTAGCCCCAAGGTGAATGTAATCACTATGTATGCAAACATTTCCCAATATAAACAATAATAATTATGGGGGGAGAAACATTATGCAAAGTTAAGAAAATAAGCCAGACACAACAGGACAAACAGAATATGAGTCCATCTCTGCAAGGGGCCTGAAATGAGCAGGTTTATAGAGCTAAAAAGCAGAAACATTGGCTGCTAGGGGCTGAGGAAAGGGACAGGAGAATAAAGACAGAGCCCGGCCTGGTGGCGCAGGCCTGTAATCCCAACACACTGGCAGGCTGAGGCAGGAGGATCAAAAGTTTGAGCCTAGCCTGGGCAATTTAGTGATTTATTGAGCCCTGTCTCAAAATCAAAATTAAAACAAAACAAAAGACGGGGGACATAGCTCAGTGTGATGTTCTAGGTTTTATATCCTGCACCAGAAAAAAAAAAAGGGGGGGGGGGGAGACGGTGGTAGGGGGAAACTGCCTTGGGATCTCTGTCAGCCTGCACAGTTGGGGCCAATCACTGGCAAGCCCCAGCAGCCCACCTCTCTGTGTGCACATGCACAGGGCAAGTGTGCATGCCCGAGTGGGGTGGACCACCCGGGCTGTGGAGGGTGGGGATGCTCTGCACAGTTCCCGAGGTGTTGAGAAGCTTACCTTGGTGCTGGAGGGGTAGCTCAGCGGTTAAAGCGCTTGCCTAGCAAGCATACAGCCCTGAGTTCTATTCCCCAGCACCACATAAGTTGGGCATGGTGGTACACGCCTGTAATTCCAGCTCTCAGGAGGCTGAGACAGGATGATTGCCATGAGTTCATGGTCAGCCTGGGCTACACAGTGAGCTCAGGACTGGCCTGACTACAGAGTGAAAACTTGTCTCAAAAAAGAGAAGCACACCTGATTGCGTCCCACTCTCACAGAAGTAGAGGCCTCCGGACCCCTGCAAACATGCTCATCATCAACCTTGCAGTCAGCGACTTCCTCATGTCCTTCACCCAGGCCCCTGTCTTCTTTGCCAGCAGCCTGTATAAGCGGTGGCTCTTCGGGGAGGCAGGTACACACTTGGGGATCTTTTCTGGGGGGCGAAATTAATCCCAGGGTCTTGGCACTGAGCTATATCCCCAGCCCTTTTTAATTTTTTTTAATTGATTTTGAGATAGTGTTTTGCTAAGTTGCACAGACAGGGCTCAAACTTGCAATCCTCCGGCATCAGCCTCCCAGAGTGCTGGAATCAGATGCTGTGTCAGTGGGCAGGCCCAGCCAGGGCTCCCTTTTGCTGGAGAGAGGAGAGAGGAGGAAAGGTTTGAGGCTCAACTTGAAGAAGGCCCATTCAGTCCTCCTGAGGGTAGACGGGCAGTCACCTTCAGTCCCAGGAGAGAGGTTTAGCCTGAGGCCTCCACAAGATATGGCCAGATGGAGAGTAGACAGGGGTGGAGAGGCCTCAGGCTGAAATCCCAAGCCATCTGGGAAGGGCCCTCCCTGCGCTCAGGTCCCCTACAGGCCCCCAACCCAAGGCCGATGTAAAGAGTGTGTCCACAGGCTGCGAGTTCTACGCCTTCTGCGGGGCGCTTTTCGGCATCACCTCCATGATCACCCTGACGGCCATCACCCTGGACCGCTACCTGGTGATCACGCGCCCCCTGGCCACCGTCGGGATGGCATCCAAGAGGCGGGTGGCCCTTGTCTTGCTGGGCGTTTGGCTGTACGCCCTGGCCTGGAGCCTGCCACCCTTCTTTGGCTGGAGTGAGTGGACCGGTGGGGCTGGAGGAGAAGCAGAGGCTGGGAGGGGCTGGTCAGGGGGAGGCCGGTGAGCTGGGTCTGGCTGGCAGGAGCACCCAGGGACCACCTGAGCCTCAGTGTCTGGGGGCAGATGGGTCACAGGCCACAGGATGATCCATCAGGGCCCAGCTTGTCCCCAAACACTGAGGTCCTCAGGTGGGCTGAAGTGACAGTCATGTGTGACACCCAGTGTGAATGAGTCACACTGTAGGGTGTGGGGGTCCTCAGCAGCTGGAAGGAACAGCAAGGTTCTATCCTTCTGGGGTAGACACGCTGCTCCATCCTGGCAGAAGTGAGCAGCCCTGACCCTTGCCAGCTGTCCCCTGAGCTGAGTCCCCACTAGGTTGCCTTGTGTAGCTCCCGCACTGACCCCTAGCTGCTGCCACCTTCCTCCCCACCCAGGCAGGGGCGGGGCTGCACCCGGGCTGCATTTGGGAGCCCCCTGCCCTCAGCCCCCTGAATGAGCAGGCTGGGCAGCACTGTCCTGCCAGGCTGAGCGTGGTCCCTGCTGGCTTCTAGGCGCCTATGTGCCTGAGGGGCTGCTCACGTCCTGCTCCTGGGACTACACGACCTTCACGCCCTCTGTGCGCTCCTACACCATGCTGCTGTGCTGCTTTGTCTTCTTCTTGCCGCTGCTGGTCATCGTCTACTGCTACGTGTGCATCTTCAAGGCCATCAGGGAGACCGGCCGGTGAGTCCCCATCCCGACGAGGGGCCAGAGCGTGGCTCCAGGCAGGCGGGACACGCCAAGCCCACTCACTGAGAGCATGAGGGCAGAGGGGATGTGTCCGAGACAAGGCCTTCTGGGGAGGGGGCCCTGAGGGTCAAGTAGAGCCACAGGAAGGCTCCAGGGACTACAGACTTAGCTGAAGTCAGGCTGTGCATGCCGGAAAGGATGCAGTGGCAGTCTGGGAGGCCCGGTGAGAGCAGCCGTGACCCTGGCCCTCTCGGCCACACCAGGGGGCCCGACCAACACTGTGCACCCTCCCAGGGCCTGTGAGGGCTGCGGTGGGTCTCCATGGCAACGACGGCAATGGCAGCGGCTGCGTAGCGAGTGGAAGATGGCCAAGATCGCCTTGCTGGTTACCCTCCTCTTTGTACTGTCCTGGGCGCCCTACTCCACCATGGCCCTGGTGGCCTTCGCTGGGTGAGCAGGCACTGGGAGGCAGGGGCAGGAGCTGACGCACAGGAACAGGGAGGGACCCTGGGCAGCCATCCTCAGCTCTGCGTCCACCTGGCAGTCAGAATCCCCCATGGGAGGTGTCCCAGCTGGGTGCGGGGCTCCAGGGCGCCTGTTGGAGCACTCTGCACCTGCTGCGGGCCAGCCAGCCTTTCCTCAGGGTTCCGATCCCCTCCTCGCCCGGCCTGGAAGCAGCAGGGCTGCAGGCTAGACCTCAAAAGCAGTTTTGCAACAGTGAAAGCCATGAAATCTCCCTAGGGGCGACGGTGAGGTTTCTCTAGGAGAGCCAGAGAGCACTGGGCAAGGAGCCCAAGGGACAGCACAGTGGGGCTGAGGGACACCAGAGGATGCGGGGTGGGACAGTGGGACCTGGTGAGACACACCCCCAGCTTGGTCTGCCTCCCTTCCAGAGCCCCCCAGTCATCCCCAGTTCCCTCCCAGCCACCTCAGACCAGAGACCTTCCTGGCACTTCCAGTCCCCCCTCAGGGGCTTGCTGGGCCATGTGGGTTTGGACTGAACTAGGGTTGGGCCTTGGTGTGACCCAGCCGAAGAAGGCTGGTTGGGAGATCCACCTGGGGCTGGGGTGGGGGACCCCATGCTTTCTTCACCCTAGGTATGCAGACCTGCTGACGCCCTACATGAATTCAGTGCCAGCCGTCATTGCCAAGGCCTCTGCCATCCACAACCCCATCATTTATGCCATCACCCATCCTAAGTACAGGTGCGGCCCCCTCCAGGCCTCCAGGGTCCCATCCCTGGACTCAGAGGGCCCAGGCTTGCAGATGGGCAGAGCCCCTTCTCTTGGCGGGGGGGAGTGTTCTCTTGGGGGTGGGGGGGGAGCCAGGGATACTGCGTGCGGTTTGGGGTTGCCGTGTCCTCTCTCCTGCCCCTATTTCCCAAGGAGAACTGTGTGGAGGAAACCTGGAATTCTCCCAGGGTTCCATCCTAACTAGAAGGTCTCCAGGGATGAGTTCAAATTCAGCTGAGGTGGCAGATCAGCCCTACTGTCCCTGCAAACACAAGTCCAGATAGCAATGTCCTGCATTGGCCTGAGGGCGTGGCCGGGTCCTGGAGTAGCTGGGGCCAGGCATGCTCTGCTGATAAGGAGCTCAGCCACTGGCGCCTCTCCTGGGGGCCCACATGGCTTCTTCTGGCCTGGTGGAGTTTGTCACTCACCACCTTCCAAAAACCAGCTTCAGGTGACAGCCAGACCAGTCCAGAGGGCTCAAGAACTGTCCCTGGTTCCCCCTCTCTGAGACATGGCTGGGCCACCCAAATGAGGCCTGGAAATGATGTCCTTGAAACCAAAGCTGCCACCCCACAGTCACCCTCCATTGTCCATCTGTCCCCACAAGCCTGAGAGCTGGCCTGTCTCCTTCTCCCGTTGTCTGCCTGTCCTCATTCCTAGCATCCATCTGTTGTCTTTATCACCTCCTGTGGCCCACAACCTCTCCCTGTCTGTCCACATCATGCGCCTTAGCCCGCACCCATCGGTCCCTCGGCAGCCCCCTGCTATCAGTTGTGTGCCCTGCAGGACGGCCATTGCGCAGCACCTGCCCTGCCTCGGGGTGCTGCTGGGCGCATCCGGCCAGCGAGGCCACCCGTCTCTCAGCTATCGCTCCACCCACCGCTCCACGCTCAGCAGCCACGGCTCCGACCTTAGCTGGATCTCCGGATGGCGGCGCCAGGCATCCTTGGGCTCAGAGAGCGAGGTGGTAAGGGCTGCCACCTCGCCATTCCCGCCTACCCAGCCTTCAGGCCTGGTGGGGCTGCTGCTGAGACTGGGGTGGGGACCTCAGCCTCCCCCAACAGGCAGGGGTGCCGGGGCCAGGCAGGGGCCAGCCAGCCTGGGTGGAGGTCCAGCCTGAACGTGAGCTTTTCTAGCTTCAAATCACCTCTTTTCCTATGTTGTCACTGTCCTCAGAGCCCCAGGTTGAGAAGATAAGCATTTCTGGCTCTCAGTGGGCATCTGGAGACAAGCATGAGGCAGCTCAGGGCCCTGGGTCCTCAGCACGAAGTCCATCCTCCCAGCATTCCTGAGGAGCAGGTGCAGGGCAAGAGGAGGGCCTGGCTTGGAGGGCCATGTCCCCTCCAAAAGGGGCAGTCCTGCACCCAACACTGGCCAGGGGGTCGTGATGCTCTGGTAGGCAAGTGCTGACTCTGCTGGTGTCAGCCCTGTGAGCCTTTGGCCTCCCCAGGGTCTGAGCTGAAGTGCCCCCAACTGTCCTGCACCCCACCTCCTGTCCTGGGGTCCGGGATCACAGTTGGTCTCCTCCATCATTTTGTTTTTTTTTTAATTATGGTACTGGGGATTGAGCCCAGGGCCTTCACTCTAAATTGCATCCCAGCCCATTTATTTTTGATTTTGATACAAATTCTCACTAAGTTACTAAGTTGCCCAGGCTAGGCTTGGGTTTGCCATCTTCTGTCTCAGCCTCCCAAAGTACTAGGATTATAGGCCCATGCCACTGGGCCCAGCTCCTCCGTCCTTCTGCCCAAGGTGCCTCTGTGGCTTTCACCCAGAGCCGCTGTAGACAGGCTAGGCAGTGATCCCCTCCCACTGGTCCACCCTTTGGATCCCCGTTGAAGGGCTGCAGTGGGAGCGGGCAGGGTTTCTTCCCAGAGTGCGGAGGAAACCTCACCTGGCCCTGGGCCCTCCAGAAGGCCACCTACCCACCCAAGAAGATTTGAACTTCCGTGTGCTTAGAGCAGTGACTCCGTAGGTGTGCCTGGCACAGACATGCATAGCTGGCTAGGATTCAGTAACAGCAATCTTGGCAACAGTGGCCTGGGCTCCCCCTGGGGCTGTTTGTGAGGAGGCTTATAGTGGTGCTGATGGGGTTTGTGAAGGGCTTATAGTGGTGCTGATGGGGTTTGTGGGGGCCACATCTCAGCCTGTCCCTGGCCTCACAGTGGCTCTTCTACCTATCAGTGCTGGACGGACACCGAGGCAGCAGCTGCGTGGGGGTCAGCCCAGCAACCAAGTGGACGGTT
The DNA here is from genome assembly GCA_004027205.1 of Ctenodactylus gundi. NCBI lineage: Eukaryota > Metazoa > Chordata > Mammalia > Rodentia > Ctenodactylidae > Ctenodactylus > Ctenodactylus gundi. Next base: position 756,033 of record PVKB01000111.1, read on the forward strand.
CTTCTATGGCCAGGGCATGGAGGATGGAGAAGACAGGGCCCCTCCTGGACACCTGGGACCGGAAGTGGAAACTCCTAGAAAGGTGATTGGGCCTGGCACCTGCCAGTCTGAAAAAGGGCAGGGAGTGGGGAAAGTAGCCCATAGAATGGCTGGGAACCCGGGCTTGTTCTCTTGGGAGGCTTGATATGCTGTGAGAATCACCTGCTTCTGTTCTTTCTGGCTTTCCCCTTGCCTGCCTGGGGTCTCTGTGGCTGTCCTCGGGTGTATCTGTATGTGGCTGTGACTAATCGTGTGTGCAGCTGTTGGCTGTGGTGGGTACGTGGCATGCATAGACATGTGTGTGTATGTATGTGTGCATGAAGCTGTGTAGTCTGTAGCCAATATGTGTGGTATTAGGAGCCTGGTATGGCTGTCCCTGTGCTCCCCACACCTCCTGGATACACGACCAAGCATGCACTGCCTCCAGTATCTGCTCCATGTGTGCATGTGGCTGGATGCAGACCCTGCGCCCCTCTTGGAATGACTGTGAGGACTGCCACCTCTGGGGGCGGGGCTCCAGGCTGTGTGTGTGCTCACCGCAGACAGCCTGGAGGCAGGATGTCACCCAGAATACTTGTGGCTATTAAAAGCTCGCCAGCTGTCAGCCCAAGTGCCTATGGAACGGAATTTCAGTGGCGATTAGCAAAGGCCGAATTCTGGAACGCTGGAAATGCCGTGTGCGCAGACGCCTGGGCAGCGCCCTTTCCCCCATGACAGCTCTCCTCCACCCTGTTTCCCTCACACCTACCCCCAAAGCCCGCAACGGGGTGCCCTGGGCTTCCCCATCCAGACAGGGCCACAGGTGCCTCGGGCTTTCCCTGGGTGTCCACGTGAGGGTCGCCGGGCTGCTCCTGCAGCTGTGCAGCCCCCTGCCTACCCCAGCTACCCCTACCCAGTGAATACCACTCCCAGTCCTGGGGGTGGGGCACTGGGTGTGGCCACAGAGGCCAGGGCAGAAGCCGGGCAAGGATGAAGGACCCAGTGCCTGTCCTGGAGGAAGCCCAGGCTGGACTGGGGTGCTGGGCGGGGAGGGCCCGCCATTGGCAGTCCCCAAGCAAGTGTGACAGGTGTGGCCTTTGAGCTGTGAGAGGCTGGAAGCAGAGGAGTGCCCTAGGGCTTCCAGGAAAGGTGGGGGTTGGGGGAGTCCCAGCCAGCTGGAGGGCACTGAACCCTCCAAGTCAAGGAAACAGACTGCCAAGCCAAAGGGTCCCAGGGAGGGAATCTGGCCCTCCTGCGACAGAATGTTTCCTTGTGGGCCTGGGAGGAACCAAAGGGGCTCTGGGGGTGGTGGGGGGTATAGGAGAAGAAGCACAGAGTGGCCTGAGGGGACCCCAATCCCAACCCTGGGGGCAGAGCGTCAAGGGAGGGGCTGGGTCAGCTTGGCTAGGTCCGGAAGGGAAGAGAGTGTTGTGGGGTTAGCTTTCAGGGTGAAGCTTCCATGGATTCTGGTGGCCTAGGGTGCACATAGCGGCTTTGTCAGAGCAGTGGAGCTGAAAAGGGTCATCAGAGCTCACACGAGCACAGAAGTGTGAGGAGGGACAGGCTGCGTGTGGTGGTACAGGTCTGTAATCACAGCATTCTGGGAGGCTGAGGCAGGAGGATGACAAGTTTAAGCCGAGCCTGGGCACCTTAGCTACTTAGAGAGACCGTGTCTAAAAATAAAAATAAAGAAAGGCTGAGGATGCACTTTGGGGCGAGGACTGCCAGACCCTGAAAGTCCAGGAGCCTGGGACAGCAGCCTTAGATTTTCCCGGCTCCTTCTCCTGGAAGGCTACCTGGCCCTGCCACCAGTTCCCGTCATGTCCTGGTGACCCACCACACCGAGGGTCCGTGAGGGGCCACACCAGTGACCTTGGGATGCTCCTCAGGGTAAACAGACTCGCGCTGTTTGTTTTCAGAGCAAGGGGCGGCTCCTCTACCTGGATCCCGGGATGTAGGATGCCTGCTGGCCCCACCTGGCTTCTGGGGTTGTCCAGTCTCCCTCATCCCCCTCACACCCTCAGACCCAGGATGACCCCATGAGTCTGCAAGTGGCCCTGTCACCTGTGCTGTGATTCATATCCCCAGCCCCACATCCCTTCTTACACCACACTCTGGCCCCCAAGACCCACTCTGCCGCAGTCCTGGGCTCAGCCTGACGAGTATGTGCCCAGGACCCTCCTGCCCCTGCAGCCACCAGCCTCTGCTTCTACCCTGTGTTGCACTAGTCGGGACGATGGCAGCGGCGATGGCCCCAGGAAACACCTGCTGTTTATGTGCAAGCGTCCAGCCTGGCCTAGCCTGGCCCTGGCTTCACTGTGTGAGCGAGCTGCTGGGCCCTGCCTGTCCCGTGTCCCCACATGCACGCCACAGGCCCACTCTCCCATAGGCACTCATTTGCACACACTCCAAGTACACGTGTGCCACCCTGCCCTGTGGTCTGCGTTGTATGCGTGGTTCCAGCTCATCCTGGGCTGGGTGACTCTGACCCTTGGGGAAATAAAAAGCAGAGGAAGTCTCTGAAGAATGTTCTGTCGCCGGTGGGCACTGTGCTGGGGGAGAGCCGCGCTGAGCTCAGGCTTTCAGCTGTGTCTTTTCTTCTCTGTCCCCCACCTCGTGACTTGTGCTCTTGAAGGTCCATCTCCCACTGCGAGGGTGCAGAGTGGAGAAGGGACACACAGCAGCCTGGCCTGTCCCAGCTCCCAGGAAGCCTCTGAGCTCCGCCCAGCTGTGGCTACCAGCTGCTCTCTAGCTGCTTGCCGCCGCCCCCCCCCCCCCCCCCCCCCCGCAGGTGGAGGGAGGCTAGGCTTCCCCTTAAAGAGCGTCTGGCCTCCCCCTTCCCTATCCCCAGAGGCCAGCCTCAGGCAGGCGCCAGAGTCGGGAGAGAGAGCCAGTAGCCCCAGGTTCTGCCTCGCCCTGCTCCTCCTGCCCCTACTCGTCCCACCTGGCAGGACAAAGACCTCTAAGAAAGGGGACAAGATCAGAGTTGGAGCAGATGGCATGGGGCCCATTTGAGCACAGGGAAAAGCATGGGGTGTCAGTGGGCTGCATGACATAGGGCAGAGGAGGTGGTGACGTGGAAGGAAGCAGCTCAAGTCCCTCTCTGGCTTCTTCCATTTGATATTTTTGTGATTGTGGGAGAATTCCCAAACAACCCTCTTCCATGGGCATCCTGTGTGTGCCAGGCCCATATGAGGCAGGGGTACAGGCCCCTAGGAATTACACCAGCCTTGGCTGGAGTCCCCAAGTGGGCCAGCAAGCAGCCACCCCCCTGCCTCAGTCTCCGTTCCGGGGAGCTGGCGTGAGCGACAATCAGTGTGCAGGCCACGAGAGGCCGTGTTCTCTCCAAGGCAGGGGCGCTTTAATCCAGGATCACATGTGTGGGAATCGTGGAGAGCCAAGCATGCCACACGCATGGCCCCCTCTGGCCCCTCTGGCCCTGTGTGCCAGCAGCCGGACAAAAGGCATCTCGTCCCCTCCACCCTACCCCACCATTCCCACACAAAGGGCACGCGGCCTGGCGAGCAGCACTGGCAGCTGCAGCTTTCCGTGCTCTTGTCAACTTTTCCAGGGCACAAATGACACAGGAAAGCCAGGAATAACCAGCAGGCCCTCAGAGGGTCTGGAGGGGATGGGCCTAACCCCAGACCTGCCTTCAGAGTCTGTGCCCAGGGGCAGAGGATTGACACCTCATGGGCCAGAGCTGTACCCCCAGGGGCACCTGTGGCCAGTGATGGGACCCCATTATCCGGCCTGCCTTCAGCATGGCCTTGTGTGTGACCTTGGAGAAGTCATTTAACTCTCAGACTGGGCGCCTACGGGCAGGGTGGCAGCCTTCCACACAGCCCGGCTGTGTGTGGTGCTGGGGAGTCAGAGGCTGCTGTCTAACTCTGGCCTCTAGTGCCTACCTGAGCCCCAGGTGTTGGGTTTGAAGGGCTCCTTGCTGAGCTTGGCTATTCCCACAGGTACTGCTACTCGATGATTGTCTTTTTCTTCCTGGTACTGGGGATTGAATCCAGGGCTTTCCCACTGAGCTAGATCTCCAATCCTTATGTATTTACTTATTTATTTATGTATGTTGTATCCCACTTTCTGCCATGGAAGAGAGTATGTCTTTTATTTATTTATTATTTATTTATATTTTTTGAGACCAGGTCTTGCTCAGTAGTCCAAATTGATCCTGAGCTCACTGTATAGGCCAGGTGAGCCTTGAACTCACATTAATCCTCCTGCCTCAGCAGGAGTTGTGGGATTACAAGTGTGTGCCACCACACCTGGTTTATGTGGTGCTGGGGAGTGAAACTCAAGGCCTTGGGCTTGCTAAGCAGTCACTCTACCTGCTGTATTATTCTTCCAGCCCTCTTTTCTTTTCTTTTCTTTTCTTTTCTTTTCTTTTCTTTTCTTTTCTTTTGAGACAAGGGCTCACCAAGTTGCTAAATCCCCTAGGTGGGGGTTAAATTTGCGATCTTCCTGCCTCAGCCTCTTAGAATGTACATGATCATTTTTAGGGCAGCACAACCTAGAGGACCAGGCTAGTCATCAGTCTCCTAAGCAAAAGGGTTTTATTTTATTTTATTTTATTTTATTTTATTTTATTTTATTTTTTGAGACAAGGTCTCCCTCTTTAACCCAGGCTGGTCCTCAATTCACTATGGAGCCCAGCCTGGCCTTGGACTCATGGCAGTCCTCCTGCCTCAGCCTCTTGGGTGCTGGGATTATAGGCGTGCACCACCACACCTGGCTGTATGTGGTGCTGTGGAATCAAACTCAGGGCAAGGCAAGCCATTCCTACAGCCTCTGAGCAGAAATTTTTTCCGGCCTTACTAAAGGCTTTGCTCAGTCCTAGGCTGGGGAGGGCTTCAGGGTCCTGGTGTGACGGCACAGAACAACAAACTCTTTGCCCCGAGCCCAGCTGATGCCTGCTGGGTGGGGTGGTTCCTGTACAGAGCCCCCAGGGGAGACAGGGGAGACTAGAACCTTAGCATTACCTGGCCAGGGCTCCCTTCCTGCCCTGGGGAGGGGGGTGCTCTGGGTGCGGACACCCCTCCCCTGGGGCTATATTAGCCGCGTGAGTCACGGAGCTGCGGGCGGGCGGGCATAGTGTAGGGTTACAGTCCATTTATGGGTGCAGGGAGGGCAGATATCACTGCCCATGGCACTAGCTCCCAGCTATTCTTAGGAGCTCCACACCGCGGGCCGCTGCAAGCAGGCAGCCAGGGACAGCCAGGCAAGGCTGGGGTCGGAGGTCCGGGTCGGGGGCAGGGCCAGAGGTGGGCTGGGAGGCGGGTGGATGCGTGTACTTCACCTGACTCTTCCTGCCTTGTGTCCCCAGAGGCGGCCACTGCCAGCACTGCCAGCATGTCTTACAGTGTGACTTTGACGGGGCCGGGCCCCTGGGGCTTCCGTCTGCAGGGGGGCAAGGACTTCAACATGCCCCTCACCATCTCTCGGGTGAGTGTCCACAGCCCGGCGCCCCTAGGGGACAGGGCATGCTCAGGAAAGGTCATGGACGTGTGTCCATCTGCTTTCCCCAGGGCTACCGGAAAGCCCAGCACACCCCATTCCTAAAATGAGGGTGTGCCCCTGGGCCTGACCTCTGAAGCGTGCCCCCTCCCCAGGGCCTATACCCATGGAGTCTGTCCATTCAAACAAGGTGTGGGGCTTGGGCATATGGCAGGTGCTTGGAATGCTGAGGCTGCAGGGTGGCTGGGATGGGCAGACAGTCCAGCGCCTCCCTAAGCCCTTCCCTGGCAGTGTGGGCTGGGTGCCCTCAGGCCTAGGGTCCCTGCCGGAGGTGAGCAGATGCTTCAGGAAAACGTCACAGCAGGCACAGACAGGGCCGGTGATGGGTTGGTGGCGGATGGACAAACAGGCTGCTGCCTCGCTGTGGTGGCGGGCTGGGGCTACACTGGTTGGTTACTGGGCTCCCAGACCTGAGGTACCAGCACCCTACTCTCCCTGACCCCCATGTGGGCTGGCTCAGGAGGTTGGGCCTTCCCTCCAGGTCCACCTGTCTGTGTAAGGTCTTCCTCTAGTCAGACCCACCCGGGGAAACGGCCCCAGGGCCTGTTTGTCTACGGCAGGGACACAGAACATCAGCGGTAGGGGCACAGTACCACCTAGCTGGGGATGGGAAGGTAAGCAGGAAGGCAGGGAAGTCGAGTTTCAGCTATTCCTATGGTCCCAGCACCCAAGCCACCACCCCTTGGAACGCAGTTTGTGTCCAGTCAGTATTGTCTGATAAGCACGGTCCCGATAAGGCTCCAAGGCTCAGGGGAGGAAGGGACCACCTCTGCCTAGTGGCTGAGCCCCAGGTGGCCCAGGTGGCACTGATGTGGCATGGAGCACAGGGGAAGACCCCCCAGGCTGTCACTGGAGGGTGGTGAGTGTGTCAGCTGTCAAACTGGAAGGGAAAAAAAAGACAGTTTCTTCTCAAGGACAATAGAGACTCGCTGTCTCCCGGGAGACAGCCCTGGGGTTGCAGTGGGTGAATCCTGGGGGGTGCGAGGCAGGGGAAGGGCCAGTGTCCACACTACGGGGGCAGTCGTGGTTTTGGAAATACACATGGGTGCTATGAGTGCCCAAAGTACAGAGGCCCCACTTGGGTGTCCTGGAAAAGCTGCAGAGCCCAGAGTCCAGTCCTCAGGTAGGTGCTGGCTCTGATCCAGAGACTCCCCCTCCAGGCCTGCTGCCCCAGAGACCACAGGTTCCCGTGCCAGTTGGGCCTGGTGGCACAGGCCTGTAATCTCAGCACTTTGGGAAGCTGAGGCAGGAGAATTGCCATCCAAGCCCAGCCTGAACAACTTAGGGATTTAGCAAAATCACAAAACTAAAAAATGGGCTGGGGATGCAGCTAGCTCAGTGTGAAGTATCTGGGCTCCATTCCCAGGACACCCCCCCCCCCAATAATAATAAAATAAAAGGACAGCTGTAGTCTGCATGCCCTGATTGATGATGTGACCTTCAGGCATCTGGGCCACCCTGCCCCAGCCCCACAGCCTCCACCCTGGCAGCTGAACAAGTCTCTTTCGTGCATGAGGTGGGGTCTCCTCCTTATTCCCTGGGACTCTGGTCCTCTACCCCAACGTCCTTGAGGCTGGTTACTGGGGCTCAGCCTCATCCTGTGGGTGCAAAGTAAGCGTGGGGCTCAGAGTCACCCAGGATAGCCAATGACCTCACCCAGGACCTATGTGCCACCTGGTCCCGGATGGCCAGGGGCTTAAATGGCAGCCCGGAGGCCTTGAACCCCACAGCAGGAGGAATGGCCTCGCTCGGGGAGGGGTGTGTTCGGATGTGTTCGAGCCAGTGGCTTGGAGACTTTCAAAAATAGAACCTGGGCATGGCATGGGGGATGGCACCATGGCCTCTGGCTTCTGTCTTGGGCACACCCCACGCCACCTGGGCTGGGGAGCAGGGTGGACTGCACACGGGAGTCCGCCCCAGAACTCAGAGTCCCTTGGAAAATGCCGCCGGAGGGCCATGGATTATTCCATAGACTTGGGCATCTGAGGCTCCGTGTCACTAGCCAGGCAGCCCTGTGGGCACCAGGGCTGTGGCATTTCCCACTGAAGCTCAACATGCCCTCCTGCCCAGCCATAGCCTCTTCAAGATGACACAGGGCCAGAGCTCTCTAGAGGACACTGCACGCACCCCAGCTGAGACCCGCCTCTTGCAGCCGCCTAAGCTGTTGCCGCAGGGTGGGATGTGGGGACTGGCCAGACTGGGACATTCTCACAGTCCTGAGGGCTAGGCTGGCTGTGTCACCTGCCTGGTCAGGTGAGGCACACATTGTAAATGGGGCTGGAATTGAGGTGGCCGTGGTGGAGCTCTGTGTCCTGGTACTGCCTGCTCCATGCCTCCCACGGGACTGGGAGAAACCCCCGCCTCTGATTTTTGTTTTGTTTGTGGCCCTGGGGATCAAGCCCAAGGCCTTTACACTGAACTATAACACCAGCTCGTTTTTGTTTGTTCGTTTGATCTTGACACAGGGTCTTGCTAAGTTGCTAAATCGCCCAAGTTGGGCTTGTATGTGTGATCCTGCCGCCTCAGCCTCCCCGTGCTGGGGTACCATGCTCTTGGGCAACTTTTCACTGCAGGCGTGGCTGATGCACCGGCCCTTTGCAACCTGGTTGGTGGCCCCTGTCCAGCCTCCCTGCTCATGGCCCCACAGCTTCTTCTGGGAGTAGGGGCAGCTCCCCAAGGCCTCCCTAAAGTGAGTCTCCTCCAAGGTGGCAGGGAGGGGGAAGGGGTGCCATTATTTATCCCCAGCAGGTGTGCAGCTGCAACCTGAGCTGCCCGCTCCTTCCCCCACCCAGCCAGTGCTCCAGGAAGAAGGGGAGGGGCAGGCATCTCCAGGGAGGAAGGCCCAGCCCCCACCCCCTCACTAGCCACAGGCCATGCCTGGGGTCTGAGGCCTCGCCCCTTCTTGCCTACTACCCGAACTTTAGGGGAGGGGAATGTGCTTTTGCCTGACACTGCAGTTTTCAGCTGTCCACACATACCAGGTCTCAGTTTTCTCACCTGTAAGATGGGGACAGTGTCTCCTGCCCAGGTGAGACCATGTGTTGTGACTGGGCAGGGGCAAGGTCAGGGGTGGGGGCCGGACAAGGCCTCTCATCTGGAAGGCCTCGCCCCCTCTGCCGGCCCCTTGGCTCACCTGGGCCATCCTCCTAGAGGCATCTGCCCTTCTGCTGGTTTTGGTTTCAGTATTTCTGGGACTGTCCCTGCTAAGACAAGGGCGCTGAGAACAGAGGGTCCCTGGGGAAAGGAAAGGGGACAGGCTGAGACTATTCTGGGGTGGCTGTGCCAGCAATTCCTGGAATTTCAAGGCTGCGGAGCAGGCAGCACCCCGCGGTGCTGACAGGCAAGCTGTTTATAGGTCTGCAGCCAGCGGCCAGCCCCCCACCTCCTTCTGCCCACTAGGAGGAGAGAAGGGCCGTGCTTCTGACCCTGAGCACGCTGTCGGGAGTGGATCTGAAGTTCAGGGAGAGGGCCTTCCGGGGCTACTGGGTCAAAAGTCTGCCTCTGGAGGCAGACATCCCCCTGTTCCCCTTCCCTCTCTGCACACCGCTGTACCTCTAGGACCCCCAATCCATACCCAAACCCTGGAGTTGGCCTCCACCTCTACCTTGGGACCAGCCTAGGGGGCCTGGGTGGCGTGAAGTGGGCTTTGCCAGAGCAAGCCACACCTGTGGCGTTTTACTGCCGATGTCCTGCAAGGAGGAAGGCAGGGCCTGGTGTGCAGGGCAGCTCCGCCTGCCCGAAGGAGTGTGGGGCTGGGGGGTGGGGTGGGGGGGCGTGGTGACTGTGGGACAGGGCCAGGTCGGGCAGTGTGAGAGGGTGAGCGGTAGTGGAGCCCCTTCCCAGGGAGCCCCGAGGCCAGGAGGCAGGAGCGGGCACCTGGTCCACCCTCTCTGGGCCACATGCTGGGGACGGGAGGAGGGCACATGATACCAGTATTCTAGGAGGCTGAGGCAAGAAAGTTTGAGCTCAGTCCTGGCAGCTTAGTGATAGATACTCGGTTTCAACATAAAGACTTAAAAGGGGCTGGGGATGTTGCAAGGCGGGGCCTCAGAGGGCTGTGGCTCACCTCACTCTGTCTGGGACTGGCTGGGATGGGGAGCGGCTGACGAGGGACAGAAGGCTGCAGGAGAGGGTGGGGTGGGGCTGGCCCCAGGGGAGGCCAGATGGGAAGGGAGCCAGCTGGGCATGGGGAAATTTAATCCCACTGCTGACCTGGGAGGCCTGGAGGGGAGTGAAGGCCACGCCCACTCCGTGGGTGCTCCCTTCCCTGGGCCTGTGGACCCCCACTGTCCCCCACACCTAGTCAGCCTGGAGGGGAAGAGCATGCCAGGCGGCAGGAGGCTGCTGGGAGCAGGAGATGGGAGGTGGTGGCTGGCACCATGACTCCTGGGCCCCGGAACATGACTCCTTTTCCTAGGAGCAGCGTCTGTTTCAGGATGGGGCGCTTGGGGCTGAGCTCCCCTCTCTCACCCCTGCTTCCTTCCTGGAGCCTGGGGATACCCTCTCCAGTCTGCCGCGTCCGAGGGGAAGGGGCCAGGTTTTGTACTTCCACAGTGTCCAGTCCCAGAAGGAAAACTGTTCTTCTGTGATACACTGTGTCACACTGTCAGGACAGACAATTCCAAGTGAGAGGCTTTGCGGTTCTCCCTATACACCAGGCGGCGGCGGGGCCTCTTACCGTAGCAGTCAGAGGTGAGGCTCTTTCCAAAGTCCTTGCTGCCACCTCCTGCCTCGACATGCCACGGTGGCTTGCCCAGCAGCTATTCCTGTGTGCCATCTTCTGACATGCCCTAAAGCTTGGCCCAGGGAGGCATGTGGGCCAGCTACCTGCTCCTGCCTCAGTCTCCCTACTCCGAGGCATCTCTGCCCAGAGCCAGGATCCCATGGAGAGGTAGCAGGTGGGAGGAAATCGGAAAGTGAAGTAAGAATGAGACTTATTCCAAAGCATATTTGAAAGGCTCAGGAGCGGTTGGGAAAATATTTAGGAAAAAGACAAGCCAGGTGCGGTGGCCCATACATGGCTATCCCAGCACTCTGGGAGGCCGAGGCAGAAAGCCGACAAGTTCAAGCCCAACCGGGGCAGTTTAGTGACTTAGCCAGTCCTTATCTCAAGCAAGCAAGCAAACAAACAAACAAACAGAGTTTAGGTGCTTTGTGTTTCCTGGGACAGAGTCAATAGAGAGGGGATGGAGATTGAGACAAGGGGTGCGTGTACCCATGATGCCTGGATGGCACTGTTCATGGGCCCTGGGCCTGGTCAGGGGCCCGAGGAAGCCACTCTGCTTCCCCAGACAGGGCTGGCTGCTCCTCTGTGTGGGGTGGGGACCCATGGCTTTTGGCTGCTTGCAGGGTCCTTGCCTCTATCCCTAAGGACACATTAGGACAGAAAGAACATCACCCCTACCCCCACCCTGAGGGACATGGGGCAGCCAAAGGCCAGGCCAGCTGAGCCCTGACAAGCAGACACAGGTGGCAGAAAGAGGCACCAGGGCAGGCAGGAGCCAGCAAGGCGGGTCCCCCCGGGGGGTGTGGCTACTGACCAGGAGTGGAGGAGGCTGAGCTCTCCCTAGGGACAAGGGTCACCCCCCCCCCCCCACACACACACACACAATGGAGGGGAAGGGACTAGGCAAGAAGACAGTTGATCCGAGCTATCCCACGCCTGATGTAGGGAGGACATTCCAGATGACCTGCAGTTGGCCCCGCAGAGTACACCCTGCCTCCTCTGATGTCGGTCTGGTGTCCTTGCTCCTCTCACTATCACCATGCTCTCTGGACACTCGCGTCCCGCCTGGCTGTGTCCCCTCTGTGGTGGTAGGCCCTGCCTTCTGTGTGAGGGTTGCAGCTGGCCTCTCCACACCCTGAGCACTTCTGCTACGGGGACAACCCCTTCTCCTAGAGGGTTAGAAGCACGTGGAAGTGTCATTCTGTGGACATGTCCTGCTGGGAGCAGGGAACTTGCTATGGGGGTGCCACAGCACAAGGTTTCCTTTCTTGTGGTTCTGGGGATCAAGCCCAGAGCCTTCACTCTGAGCTTCATTCCCAGCTCATTTTAAGCGAAGATTGCAGGCTGAGGTAGGAAGATTGCTGTGGCTTCAAGCTCAGTCTGAGCTACGTAGTAGTGATTTCAGGATCAGCCTTGACTAGGGAGCAAGACCCTGTTCCATAAATACATAAATAAATGAGACAAGAAAAGATCTCATTAAGTTGGTAAGTTGCCCAGGCTTGTGATGATCCTCAGCCTCTTGAAGAGCTGGGATTACAGGCCTGAGCTAGTGGGCCAGCAGTAAGGGGCTTTTGAATGGGGTGACCTGCGGGCAGACGTGAGGACGGCTCAGGCATTGCACACCCCGCCTGCACGAGAGCTCTGTGTGGCAGCTGTGTTTGAGGTGGCTCCCAGGACAGACTGACGTGCAGATGGGTGGCAGGTTAGTTGATGGGCATGTGATGGAGCTACCTGCGTGGAGTGTCACCGGAGAATGGAACCCTGAGGGCAGGGGGTGGCTCCGCAGGACAGAGCAGCGAGTCCTCTCTGGGTCTAGGAAAGAGTTTTGTTTTTCCTTGTAGCTGGTTTTGGCTCTCTCTCCTGCCTCTGCACTTACATCAGACCACAGAGGGACAGACCCTAGAGGGGCCCCTTGTGAAAGTGGATTTGGAGATGCAGGCGACCTGGAGGGGTCCTAACTATTTCAGAGATGTCCCTGTGGGGTATAGAAAGTGGCTGGACTCTGGAAACGCATGGGACTTCCTGGTGACCGGAGAGAGAGGAGAGCATGTGCTATCCTTGTGACTCTGGATTTAGGCACGGTTTGGGGTATGGTGGGCACAGCCTTACTTTTTTCCTTTTCTTTTGTGGTGCTAGGGATGGATCCTAGGGCCTGTGAGTTGAGGTATATCCTCAGTTCATTTCTTTCTTTTTTTCTTTTCTTTTCTTTTTGGGACAGTGTCTCGCTCTGCAGCCCAGGCTGGTCCTGAACTCACTGTGGAGGCCAGGCTGGCATTGGACTCTCAGCAATCCTCCTGTCTCAGCCTCCCCAGTGCTGGGATTATAGGCGTGAACCACCACGCCTGGCTTTTGCAGAGCTGGGGAATCGAACTCAGGTAGTTAGTGCTGGACTTAACGCTTGCTAGGCAAGCACTTTAACCACTGAGCCATTCCTCCAGCCCTATCCTGACTCCACTTTTAAAATTTTTTTATTTTGAAGGAGGCAGGGTTTTGCCAAATTGATGAATGGCCCATGCTGGGCTCAAACTTTTGGTCCTTCTGCCTCTAGCTCCTAGTGTGCTGGGATTACAGGCCTGTGTCCCTGGGGGCCAGCTGGTGGGCAGTATTTCAGCAGGCAAGGGCAGCCAACAGCACCTGGAGAGGGCAGGCCCTCCTAGTCTTGCTGTCACCACCCGTATCATTGAGGGCAGTTCAAGGACCAGTCACAGGACGCATTCAGGCCCTGGGTATGCCTGAAGAGCCGTCCATGGTAGACTGGGGTTGTGGGGCTGCAGCGAGCCCTGGTCTGGATAGGGCTCCCATAAGGGGCCTCTGGCAGCAGGTTACCGTCATGTCTGTAAGCCCAGGGCCTGGTAGGAGGCCCATCTAGGCTTGGCATTGGGAGTGTGGGACTGTCCCCAGGTCCTCTCTGGGCTTCTTCTAGGATTGTCCCCAGGCCATGGCCAGAGTCTGGCTTCTGCAGCTTAAGGAGCTGGCCTTGTTCCCAACCAGGAAGGTGCCAGGACCATGCCCAGAGGAGCCAGGAGAACTGTCTGGTGGGCATGTTGAGGAGGCAGAGCAGGATACCTTCTAGCTACAGCTTTGGGGTGAGGGGCTGCAGAACCTCCTTCCTGTGGTGTTGCCAAGGGCCCAGGCCTGCATAGCGTTCCCTCTGATGTCACAGCAGGGACCTCCCATATGGTCTCATGTAAGTCAGATCCTCAAGCCATTCTGTGTGACAGCAGCAGGGGCGGGGACCTTCCACGGGGTGTCTTGGGGGCTGGAGCTATCATGTTGTGACATCCCATGAGATGCCTTCAGAGGATGGTGGCTGTTCACACCACTAGTGACAGACCGTGAAGCCATTTCAGGAGCTGTCACTGGGTGACAGAAATTTTGCATCTCGTGTGATACCACAGCAGGTGGAGCCACCACAGCATCCTGTGAGCTCCTCGCTGGGCCTTCTCAGACCTGTTTCCCCAGGCCGAGGCTTGCAGAGTTTAGCATTGTGCGTGATGTCATGGAGAGCACCACTTGAGCTTCTGTGGCCTCCCGAGTGATGTCCCAGCAGTGCAGCCTTCCTGACACCCCTGGGGTACTCACAGGGTGGAGACTCAGAGGCATCCTGTGTGGTCACACTGGACCCTGACATTCTGTGTGGGATTTGGAAGCCAGTGTCCACATCTGCTTCCTGACTTCTGAAGGCTCCAGAGTGACCAGAGCCTGCAGCCCTGCTCGCTTTCCCAGAAGGCCTGTTCCTAGTTATAAGGGCTCTTGACATCAGCCACACGCCTCTATGGTAGCACCAAGCACCTGGCACAAGATGCAGTCACCTGGGTGACCCTTGGCAGGCAGAGTTCCTGGGGTGGATGTGCTGAGCTAGAGTCCCTGTGTCTCCCTTCCCTCCAGGGACTAGACAGTGCTCTGTGGTTTTGTAGGACTCAGGGGTCCTAGGGGCCAAGCAGGGCAACTAACGACCCTCACATCTCACTGGTGCAACAGGTAAAAGTATTTCTCGCTCATGAGTGTGCAACACAACACTCCCTAGTCATCTCCCCTTCAGGCAGTGGTGCCAGGGTCTAGGCCCGCCAGCCAGGAGTGTGGCTGTTTCCCCAATCCTCTGCCTTGGTCACCCAGCAGCAAGGTGCAGGTCGCAAGGGTGGAGTTGGGGGCAGCCCTGGAAATGGCTTGTGCTCATTCTGTCCTCTTTCTCCCGGACGGCTGCGCTGGGACACACAGTCCTAGGGTGTGTGGTGGCTGTTCAGCAGGGAGAGGACCCAGGCCTGGCCCCAGCTGGCCCTGGCCACACTGCCCAGGCACCACGCTGGAGGGATGCTCCAGGGCCTCCTCCCTGAGGGCTGGTCCATCCTCCCCCCAGGGCTTGGTGCTCACTTTGCCCTGCTGTCTTATCAGATCACACCAGGCAGCAAGGCAGCCCAGTCCCAGCTCAGCCAGGGGGACCTCGTGGTGGCCATTGACGGCATCAACACCGACACCATGACCCACCTGGAGGCCCAGAACAAGATAAAGTCTGCCAGCTACAACCTGAGCCTCACCCTGCAGAAGTAGGTGGAAGGGGTGGGGCCTCGGGGGAGGTGGGGGGGGACATGGGAAGTGGTGTCCCTTGCAGTTGTTGGGGTCCAGCCCTCTACTACAGAACTGTGCAGGCCTGTCATTCAAGCACTCTGGGAGGCTGAGGCCAGAGTACCGCAAGTTCAAGCCTAGCCTGGACGTCTTAGCTATTTAGTGAAATGTATCAAAAAAATAAATAAATAATAAAAGGCTGAGTATGTAACCCAGAGTGTGATGGCCCTGGCTTCGATCCCCAGTACTTAAAAAAAAAAGTGACCAAGGGTCTTGACTCCCTCCTGGTCAGGCTTTGCTACCTCATGGGAGGCCCAGCCCCAGCCTTCTGCCCCACTGCCCAGCGCTCTCCTGCCCTCCTCCCTGGCTTCAAGCGCAGCTGTCCTCATGGGTCCCATGTATGATTCCTACAGGTCAAAGCGTCCCATTACCATCTCCACAGCGGCACCCCCGATCCAGTCCCCTCTACCGGTGATTCCCCACCAGAAGGTAGGTGGAACATGTTGGCCACAGAGTTCACTCTCAGCCATGCTCCTAGAAGGCAGCCCCTGGCCAGCCTGCCCTGGCCATGATGGCCACCAGGAGACACATCTGGGTGGCCCAGGACCCTTGAGCTATGGGTACACCCACCTGCCAGGATGACAGCCCCCCACCCCTGCTCCTGGCCAGGCTCTCAGGAAACCAGGTGGGGTAGCCCCTTCACAGAGGAGGGGCAGGGATGCGTGTCCGGGAGCTTCTGACCCTCATCTTCCCGAGGGAAACTGGCTGGAGTGATGGTGGCAGAGGCCCTGCTCAAACTGGCCACCTCAGGAGGCTTCGCATACACTGCCGGGTCCTGGGGTGACTCTACACATACTTCTTCCCCAGGTTCCATACACCCACATAGCTGCCCACCTACCACATCCCGTTACTGCTCAGAAGTGCTGGCATGGGGGGTGGCAGAGGCCTGCCCCCTGATCCCACCATGAGGCTGAGCTGTCCCAAGATCCTTCAGAAGCCTCTTTCCCTCCAGCCTGCCCCTCCCTGCCCATGGTCTGGCCCCTGGGGGTCACAGTCTGGGAAGCAGGCAGAGGGCTTCTTGGGAGAGGCAATAGAGGAGGACAGAAGGGACCGCAAGGCCACCTGCTGCTTTAGTTCTCCTCTGGGTCTCCACCCCACTGCCCACAGCCAGCCTGGGCCCATCTCACCAGCCCAGGGTCCATAGAGCAAGAGGCTGTGTGAGGCTGTCCATACTCACAGGATGGGCCTGGGTGCAGGCTTTGCTTGGCACACGGGGCTTTGCGTTCTGTCCAGGCGGATGCCAGCCTCCACTGAGAGCGAGAGTCATGGTCGCCCTCTCATCTCTCTTAACAAAACCCCTCTGTCCAGTGCCTTATCGCGCTGCGGGCCGTGGGGGCGGGCTGCAGGCTGCAGGGCGCGTGCTCGTGCTTGTACTAACATGGTGTCAAGCCCGTGCAGAAGCGCTCCGCACGTGTGGCCTCTAACCAGTCTCTTCTCTCTCCCTGCATGGCACTGCCCAGGGCCAGGACCCTGCTCTCGACACCAACGGCAGCCTGGTGAGGGCCAGTCCTGGCACCCCGGGCACCCCAGGCACCCTGGAGCTCAGAGGCACCTTAAGCTCCATGGGAGCCTTGGACCCCGGCCCCCCACGGGCCAGCTTGGAAGGGCCGCGGGACCTGCCAGGCCCGGGCCAGACAAGGCAGTATAACAACCCCATTGGCCTGTACTCGGCAGAGACCCTGAGAGAGATGGCTCAGATGTATCAGCTGAGCCTCCGAGGGAAGGCCTCGGGGGCCGGACTCCCAGGAGGGTAGGTAACGGGCACGCAGCTCTCACGGTGCTCACCCGGGTCCTCGGTGCTCAGCAGAGGCCTGGTCAGGTGGCAGAGGGAGGACCTGGCCTGGTCTAGCCAGTCCTGTGCCCAGGGTGAGGCCAGTGCCCCCATGTCTGCTGGGCGCCACGTGTTGTAGGTTCACACCCCACCCTGGCCTGACATGTTGGCGCTTAGCAGAGGAGGAAACTGAGGTTCAGAAGAGGTCCCGTTGTGGTCCAGTTGTCCAGCTACTAAAAGGCTGAGTCAGGCCTTGTACCTCCCTGTGAGATCGTAGGGCACAGCAAGACAGGAGCCAGGGGGAGCAACTGGGCAAAACTTACCTGTTTGGGAGTCCTGAGGCAGGAACCGGGAAGAGCGCCAGGGAGGAAGGGCAAGTTCCCTAGGGCTGGATGCAGCCAGGGAGGGGTGCTTGGAGGAGGCAGTCTGGCAGCTGTCCACAGAGAGACCCACCAGTTGTGCGGCAGGCAGGGCCCTAAAGATTGACCCTGGCTGAGATGGACCCTGGGGGGAAGGGCCATGGATGAGCCAGCTGCCCAGCTGCCCAGCTGGAGGGACTCGAGTGTGCGGAACGCACTGGGCACATAGCTGCATCCGTCCCTCTGCCCTGTTGGCTCACGACAACATCTCAACACTGCCCAGCCCCAGGGCCACTGGAAGGGCAGAGGGGACAAGGCTCGGGAGGCCCTGAGTTCTGTCCAGTCATGGACTCACACAGCTGGTAGGCAGCGGAGCCAGGGTGGGAACCTTGCCGGGCCTGGGTGCACAGACTACACCAGCCTGTCATCCCAGGACCCTGGGAGGCGGAGGCAGGAGAATTGCAAGTTCGAGCTCAGCTTGGGCAACTTCACAGCTTAGTGAGACAGTGCCTCAAAAAAGAATTAATGAGTGAATAAATAAACGGGGCTGGGAATGCAGCTCAGCGTGAAGGCCCTGTACCACCATCCCCCCTGCCCCAATAATAATAATAGGAACCTGGCAGGTCCTGGCCCATGCCTCTGCTCTAGCAGAGCCCCCACCAGGTGGGCATTCCTCAGGACCTCCCAGCTCCCTAACACGTCCTGGCACAGCAAAGCCAGCCTCTCCTACACGGGGGCCTCCCCAGCCGAAGTGACACAGCCCTATATTATACTCAGGGTTACCCCAGCAGGGGACTTTTGCCAGACAGCTCTGAGCATGATGGGATAAAGATGGCTGCCCTGGGCTATCTTTGATGGATGGGTAGGTCTACTTGGTTGGACCTGGGACTGGCCCCAGGCAGGAAGTCCGGGCCCCTGGGGAGGTCCCCTGTGGATGACAGTGTCCCCTGATGGAGCTCTGGACTAGGAGCTGGCTTTATCTCTCAGTAACTGCAGAGGCAGGTGGGCACTGTTCCTTTGAGCCTATGAATGGGAACTTGCTCAGAGAGGGTGGGTAATTTGCCCAAGTAAAGGGCAGACAGGATTGGCATCTGGGTCTGCCAGCTTGACCCCATCCTGCGTCACATTTGGCCCTCTCCTTTCCTCGATTCTGGAGATATCTTGCTGGCAGAGGGGCTGCCTCAAGCCTGAGTGTATAAATTATTTCTTGACAACCAGTCAGGACCCACCGGTTTGTCTGAGGGAAGACGGGCCAGGGGTGGGAGGGAGGCAGGCGCTCATCCACAGAAAAGCCAACACTGCTGTCCGGGCGGTAGGGTGCAGGGGATGGGGTGGGGTGGGGCCTCTGCCTTTGCTGAGAGTCAGCAGACACTGACCCCTGTGCCCATCCTTGTCCACTCCCGTGCCCAGAGCTTTGGAAGGGGGTCCTGTCCGCTCCGCATGGTCCATCGGTGCTGTGGGCACCAGCACTTCCTGTTGTATGAACAGGGAAACAGACTGGGACGTGTGGGTAGCCTACTGGAAGGAGGCAGGGTCAGCACTTGAGCTCTGTGCCGTGTAGCTTTAAAAGGCTTCTCCGCCCACTTGCTTCTGGGCAGCTTACAGTGTGATCAGTTCCTTGGCAGCTGGTGTCTCGTGGGAGGGGTGCAAGGGCACTTTGGGGTGCCAGGGTGGGGGCAAGCCTGAGCTGCTGACGCCCTGCATGACAGGCCGCATTCCTCGGGCCACTCCACACTGGGCTCCCCTTCCCAGGACCTGGCCCGGCGCCTCTCTGTGTCTTCCACGTGGATCCCCTGCAGGGGGTGGGAGTCAATGCCAAGGCCAAGCCCGCCCTCTGCAGGCGACACTGGTGGGTCGGGCAGAGGCAACCCTGCATCTGTCGGCGGGGCCAAACATGGAGAAGGGCCGAAGGCTTCTGACTGCCCTTCCCTAATATAGCTTGCTGGGACTATTTCAGGCCTGGAAGGACAGAGGGAATTTTATCAGCTCTGAGACAGTGCGGGATCGAGGGCGGGGTAGCACCACCAGCAGGCTCCCTGCAGCCAAGTGTCCCTGGCCTCCCTGGGTCCCGGCCATCAAGTGGACAGAGCAGGGCCCACGGTGGGCAGGTCTGGGAAGGTGATGGACTTTGGAGGCTCAGCCTGTCGTGACCCACGCTATCCATCGCAGGGGCCAGATGAGGCCACTGGCTGGCCGCATAGATCTGCCATCACCAAGATTTGCATTTAAAGAACATGGTATACCCCAGCCCGGTGGTGCAGGCCTGGAATCCCAGCACTGTCAGAGGCTGAGGCAGGAGGATCACGAGTTAAAGCAGCCCAGTGGCAGAGTGAGACCCTGTCTCAAAATTTTAAAAGATAAAATGAGAAGTAGCCGTGAGGAGTGGTGTCCCAGGACGCCACCCCTGTGCTCTGGAAGACAGCAGGTTGTGGGGCCACAAGCAGCCCCCCAAACCCGCAAAGCCACCACCATAACGCAGGACTAAGTCCAGAACTGGGTCTGCCAGGAGGACCTGGAGCCTCAGCCCTTCCATCAGCAGTGCCCTGGTCCCATGTGTGTCATTTCCAGGTCCCCAACTAGGCTGTGGACGGGGAATTCACGCATGTAGTATGGATTCCCCCTTACACTCTTCTCCCTGGCAAAGCTAAGAGCACGGGGCTGCCACAGGGGACCCCAGCCCAGGATCCTGGGAGTCAGGACTCCTGGCTCAGCTTTCCCTGCGCCACCGGAGCTGGTCCCACCCGCCTCCATCCCTCGCGTCCTGTGGGAGCCTCCCTGACCTCCCTGTCTTCTCCACCCTCTTCTCTCCCCTCAGGTGGTAGCCAACTCTCCAGCCAAGTTAGTATCCGAGGACAGCATGCGTGTGTGCTTGTGTGTCCCCAGCATGCGTGCGTGGGCCTGAGGGGTGTGTGCACGCACGCGTCTGGGGTGCATTGGTGCCCTGGCGAGGCTGCATGTGTGTGTCAAGCTGCAGTCAGGAGCTGAGACCCTGGCGGGGAGTGGGGCTCCCATCTTCATCTCATGGTCCCCGTGTTCCGTCCTGCCACTTCGGCCCTGCAGGCTGGCTCTGTGGGGGAGGGGGGCGGACCTGCTATCTGCTGCTGGGGCCTGTGCCAGCCTGAAGACCTACATGTTGCATGGGACCCCAGCGAGGGACTGTGCACCTGTCACTGGAGAGAAGATGCCGCCCAGCAGTGGCTGAGGGGCCACGTGGCAGGCTGGACTGCAGGACCCGGTCAGCTCAGGCCCTGCTCCCTGGAAGACACACGTGTGCAGAGGTCTCCAGAAGGCCCAGGCCCAGGCCACTGGGCTGGCCGCTAGGATGAGCTGTCACGGACGAGCCTTGCCCCGCGTCCCTGCCAGTGGCCTCACAATTGTTTTGCTCCTGCAGTGAGGACTTTCTGGACTTGGCTTGCGTTGCTGCTGCGTATGTCACGTGGCCTGGCTCCTGTCCCCTCGCCCCAGCCTCCCTGGTGTCCCTGCTTCTCCCTCTGGGGGTGAGGTGGGAGATCTCTCCATGCCTGGTGCTCCAGCTGACCCTGGGACGTTGTAGCTCTGTCTGAGTCAGAGCCTGCGGGCATCTCAGAGTGCTGAGAGGCCACAAGACTTGGTCAGACAGGCCCGTCATCCCACTATTCTAGAAGGCTGAGGCAGGAGGATCTCAAGTTTGAGCTCAGCCTGGGCAACTGAGCAACTAAGTGAAAGCCTGACTCAAAGCAAAAATTTTAACTGGGGATGAATCTTAGCTCAGTGGTAAAGTACTTGCCTAGCATGCAGGAAGTCCTGGCTTCAAATTCTCAGGAAAGTAAAAATAAAATTTTGAAAACTGGCTTGGGTATATAGCTCAGCATAAAGGCCCTGGGCTCAACCCCCGTACTGGGGAGAAGAAAAACTGTACGATCCCAGCACGAGGCTTGTGGGGTGGATGTACTGCCCACACTTTCCTGCCCAGACCAGTGGCAGACAGTGGGGACACTTGGGGAGCACCCTGGGGCTAGCACCTTGCCTTTGAGAGATCTCGGCCCCTCCGCCACCACCAGCCCCACCTGCGCCCTCTGCCTGACAGTCCTGTGGCCCTTCTCTCCTTCCCGTCCCTCCTCGCTGCGCCGCCCCCAGCGCCGACTACCAGGAACGCTTCAACCCCGGCGCCCTGAAGGACTCTGCACTGTCCACCCACAAGCCCATCGAGGTCAAGGGGCTGGGCGGCAAGGCCACCATCATCCATGCGCAGTACAACACGCCCATCAGCATGTATTCCCAGGACGCCATCATGGATGCCATCGCAGGGCAGGCCCAGGCCCAGGGCAGTGACTTCAGTGGGTAAGCGCTTTCCTGCTCTGCAAGCCTGCAGAGGCTGCTGGGTGCCATCTGGACAGGGTCCTTCCCTTGCCTGGGCCGCTGGAGAGCAGGAAGCCCATGGAGGGAATGCAGAACCTTCCAGACCCTTCCAGAGCATGGCTAGTCCAGCTGTCCAAGACACATCTGTATCAGCTTTGGGAGAAAGGTACAGAAAGGCAAAAACTAAGCCGGTGTAGTGGCCAGGCCTGTGATCCCAGAACTCGGGGTGGCTGAGGTAGGGGAGGATTGCAAATTCAAGTCCAGCTTGGGCAACTTAGCAAGACCCTGCCTCAAACAAGAAAATGGGCTGGAGAAATAGCTCTGAGCAAAGGCCCTGGGTTCAGTCTCCAGTACAAAAAAAAAAAAAAAAGAAAGAAAGAAAGAAAGAAAAAAGGAAAAAGGAAAAGAAAGCATAGAACGTGGCGGTCCTTCACAGTGCATTTTCCTGGATGGTTAGAAAGACTTCTGTGCCTCTCCAAGGAGCACTGGAAGCTCCTGCCTCCCGGGACTGCACTCTTGTAGAGGGGGCAGGTGAGTTGTCCTTCCAGGGCTGACCGTCGGCCCAGATACAGGGCAAGTTTCTTCTTGGGAAGGGGCCTGGGACTTCCCCAGGAGGCCTGGCTTCAGGGCTGTGGGATTCCTGAGGTTCTTGGTCCCTGGAGTATGCCTGTTAATGCTGCCCTCCGGGTTGGGGCTGCAGGTGGACTCGGGACAGCAGGGGCCAGTGTGGAAGGGATGCGACAGCAAGAAGTCTCCCCTACCCCTCTTCTCTCTGTATGTATAGATCTGTTTTTTGCCTGGCGGTGCTACAGCGGGTCTTACAGCCCTGGCTGAGTAGCTCCTCTGGCAACGCCTGAGTCCCTGGGTCCTGGATCGCCAGCAACTCATTCTTGCAATGATGCTTAAACTTTCCTCCAAGCCAGGACTCCGTGTTGAAAAAGGGACAGAGGGTTCCAAAGTACCTGAGAGTGCCTACAGGGCTTATCCTTCCGCGTCCTGCACGTGCGGCCGGCCGAGGGCGTGGGGTTCGTTCCCACAGGGCGGTGTCCAGGACCACGGGATGGACGCAGTGAGGGGCTTACCCCGTCTGGGGCTCCTGGCACCGTTTGGGAGATGCAGTACTCGATCTCTGCCACCAGAGGGCAGAGGCTGCCCGCTCTGGAGTCGCAGGTGCCAAACCCTGAGGGGTCAGGGCTGTTGGCGCTTTTGAATCCGGATCCTCCTTGGTCTTCAAACGCTGCGGCAGCCGTGGAGTAAGGGAGGGAAGGCAGGGTGCTGCCGCTTGCTCTCTGTGGTTCAGCATCTTGGGAAGACTGCCCTTGGGTTTGCCAGCAGGGTGCCCCTGCCCTCTGGGCCATGTGACTATTGGCCAAGCTTCTGGAGGTTGGGGAGGCCGAGATAGGAGGATTGCTGTGAATTCAAGACCAGTCTGGGCTCCATAGGAAGAAGAAAGTCTTTCCCGTCTTCCCAATCTTCCTGCCGGTCTTGTCCCTGTGCGCCTTTTAACCCAGCTGCTGTGAGGAAGGCAGGCATCGCTCTGGCCACGCTTTGCCCGTCTGTGTGGCTCCTCCTGGCTGGTGGCTCCCTCCCTCTCTCTCTCTCTCTCTCTCTCTCTCTCTCTCTCTCTCTCTCTCTCTCTCTTATCCCCGCCTCACTCCTTCCCACCCCTAACTCATTTCCGACCCTGACCTGCTGTCTGTGTGCGCCGCCCCTCTGCCACCCCACACGGGTGCCCGCTCTCTGCTGGGTACCCCATGCTTGGCGGGGCACCGCTGGTGCTAAGTAGACCCTGCTGCAGTGTCCCCAGTCTGGTCCTGTCTGGTTGCAGGCTGGCACTGGGTTTGTCGTGGGTGTCTGAGGACTGGCGGTTGGGCCGTGTGCTCCGGCCACACCCTTCACCAGCCCCGTGCTGCCCACACTGGCAACTGTTCGGCTTTGGGGTCTGCCTCCCAGACAACGCGGTGTGCCTACAAAACTCCAGAGAAACCACCCTCACGTGCGTCCACCTGTGTTGGGGGTCACACCCTGTGTGCTGCCAGCCGAGCTTGTGGGAGGCACCGCCTGTTTGCTCTGTGCCAGAAAGTGTGGACTGGATGTCCGCCATGCTGGCCAGAGGGTAGGATAGGAACTCTTGGGGACCACTGCTGCCCCCAGGAGACACAGACCCGCCGCCCAGGGGAGGGAAAGATGCCACAGACCAGCCTGGTGGTGCAGACCTGTTGTCCCAGCCAGTGCTGTGAGAGGCTGAGGCAGGAGGATCACAGCCCAGCCTGCACAGCTAAGTGACTTAGTGGGACCCTGTCTCAAAATGTGTGAAGACCTCAGGCTGTGCCCCTAATATTACCAGAAAAGAAAAAAAAGATGATTCAGATTTGAGAGCAGTGTGCAGTGAAGTATGTGGCAGAGGTGAGCTTCTTTGACATTGTACTGACCTTGAAGCCCATCCTGGGCGAGATGCAGGAGCCACGCATGGTACCAGACTCAGCCGAGAGTCCCAAAACTGCAGGGCCCATGTGGCCTGCCCCTGCGCGCTGTCCCGACCCGGCGTCTTCACGCACATGATCACTTCACGTGGTCTCTGTTGCTGTGGTGGCATGAACCTTGGACCCTGCAGTTTGGAGGGGAAGGAGGCCCACCGGGTGGGGGGCTCCCGGGGCTCTGGGGCCTCACACCTGGCAGCTTTGTTGAGAGTAGAGCTGGCGAGGGCCCAGGGTGGCCTCTCGTGGATGTGCTTCAGGGCGACGGCAGCAATAGCCTCTTCTCTGCTTTCTGGGGTCTAAGGCCTGTGTAGACACAATCTCTGCCTCCTTCCTCCTTTGGGACAACCCGCACCCCCTGTTGCCTCCTTGCAATGGCCGGGAACTAGGGCTGTGCTTCCTCTGCCCTGTCTCCTCCAGGGACCTCAGGAACCCTTGGCCTTGAGGCCCGGGTGGGGGGGGGAGATGATGACTCTGTCTGTCCCTCACTTCCTGGGCCACAGCCCAGACAGCTCTGCCAATCTCTCCCTGATCTCTGCCCCCGTTGACAGTACCCATGGTTCTCTGGGCCTGTGCAGAGCCCGCAGGGAAGCAGAGTCAACTGCAGCCGACCTCCAGCACCTCTGGCCACCTCCCCCTCCTGTATAACCCACCCTGAGCCAGGCAGAGGGGACCAAAATTGGAAGGTGGGGCCAGTTCTGTGTCCAGCTACTTGCAGGGAGGACAGAGGGCATGACCAGTGGGCAGATCCCTCCCAGCCAGCTGGCCCTGTGAGTGGGTGAGCTTAAGAGGGGAGAGGGCAGGGTAGGGCAGGGGAGGTGGGGTTCAGTCTCTACCTGGTCTGTCTAGAAACACACACATACACACACACTTTCCAAGGGCAGAGGTGGCCTTCCTGAGTTTCAGTGACTACGGAGGGTAAGGAAGGATATTAGCCTGGGAGGCTGAGATAGGAGGATTGCAAGTTTGAGCCTTGCTGGGAAACTTAGCAAAACCTTGTCTGAAGATCAAACAGAAAAATGGGTTGACAATGTAGCTCAGTGCACAGTCCCTGGGTTCAATCCCCAGTACCACCAGAAAAGAAAGAAGTACTTTGGAAGTCTCTTCCACCCTCTCTTCCCTCACGGAGACCCAGCCCTAGTTGGGGGTGTTGCTAGGCCCTGAGTCAGCACCAGGAGGGCTCAGCAGCAGCAGAGGTGGGGAGGTGACAGCGACTTGACCCACCCATTCCTCCCTGAGCAGAGGAGTCACTGCCCCACTGGGAGAACTGAAGCACCGAGGACCGTGGCTGCACCCGTGTCTTAGGGTCCCAGACAGTGGCAGGCAGCATAGTGGGGAGGGGGTGCGGAGCAGCAGGGGCCGGGGAGGGTGGGGTGGGGGGGACCCCTGCCCACAGCCCACTCTGCTGCAGGAGCCTCCCTGTGAAGGACCTTGCTGTGGACAGTGCCTCCCCCGTGTACCAGGCTGTGATCAAGAACCAGAGCAAGCCGGAGGAAGAGGCCGATGAGTGGGCCCGCCGTTCCTCCCACCTGCAGTCCCGGTCCTTCCGCATCCTGGCCCAGATGACCGGGACGGAATACAGTGAGTGGCAGCGGCCAGGGTGGGCACACAGCGCCTGGGTTCCTGCTGCTTAGTCTCAAGGCCCGCAGATGCCGTGGAAGCCGGGTACCCATCCCCAAGGTGATCCTCCTGGGTGGGTTGGCAGCAGCCGGCAGCACTCCCCTGGTTTCTGAGCAGGACATCCAGGGCCAGTGGCCTCTGCTCTGCTCGTACCCCAGTCTCAGGTTCTGCAGCCTCCAGGTGACAGGGCTGCCCAGGGCTGGAATAAGAGCACCTTGCCATCCGGGCCAGGCGGCACAGGCCCGCCAGCCCAGGCCTCTGGGAGGCTGAGGCAGAAGTTTGGGCCCACCTTGGGCAACTTAGCAACTTAGCGACTTTGTCTCAAAAATAAAAAAATAGAAATGGCCTGGGATAGTGTCCGGCATGAAGGCCCCGGGCTCGGGCCCCAGTGCCACGCACACAAGAAGAGTGCCTTATGGGCCACTTGGCCTACCCTTCATGGTGCCACCGGGCCCTTCCACCTCGAACACTCTGCCCAGCAGTTGCCCCCTCCCCTAGCCAGCAGTTGGGGTTCCACTCTGAGGGCTTGCTGCCCCCGGCACTCTGGGGTCTGTCCTCCTCATGTTCCACAGTCCCCCTGACTGGATCCTTTCTCCCCACAGTGCAAGATCCTGATGAAGAGGCCCTACGGAGGTCAAGGTAGGTGCCTGGCCTCAGGCCTAGGGCCCGTCCACTAACCCCGTCCCTCACCGGGAGGTCCCCAGGCCACACAATCCATGGCAACAACCTCTCAAGTTCACGGGCTTGGCCAACCCAGCCTGGAAGAGCTCCAGCAGCTGCTGGCCTGGGGGATCCTGGGTCATTGAGGTCGGCGCCTAGGGCTCTCTGTCCCCCAGGGCTCGGGCTGCACAGTGAGACTCTGGGCCCCCTTGGCTCTGTCCCAGGCAGGGGCAGGGCTGCTTTGGCCTCCGCTGGGCTGTTGAGACTGAGGGCATCTCTCCCTGTGGGGGTACTAGGCCAGTGCCTTCCCTGCCCACTCACCCCCACGCCTGTCCTGGGTACTGGGAGCCAGCACACAGAGGGCCCGCCGGACATGGGCCCTGGCCCCTGCACTCGCCTTCCGCATCCCCATCAAGGCACCGATTCTGTAAATGGCACCCGGCTGCTCAAGGAAAGACCAGCTCTGGCATGAGGAGGGGCTGCGCAGGGCTCCAGGGCTCAGGGCGTGGACTCCCCCTTGGCCGCCAGTCTACAGCCTCAGCCACCATGGCTTGTCAGGTGCTGTAGCCCTGAGCACGTCGGGTGCATGCTGCCCTGGAACCCCCTGGAGCCCGCGAGGGCTGCCCATGGTGAGGTGTGGGCCCTGCGCAATTGTATGTCCACTCCTGTCCTGTTAGCAAAGGTGTTACCCGCTTCCCTTCCAGGGGTCTCCATCTTGCTGGCCTGAGCCCAGCTTCCTGCACATGCTGACTGGTATGTGATGGTCACAGGCTCATGGGGAACAGCCCTCTGGGGCCAGCTGGGATTTAGTGTCCACTGTACTAAATCAGACATTGGGCTCAGTTGGACCATTCTTTTGGCAACCCTAGCTGCTCCCGCTTTTTGGCTGACCATCCAGGCCACAGTGTGCTTTGCCCTGACCTGCGAGGGCTGGCAGGGAATCCCAGAAGTGGCTCTTAACCCTCCAGTTCCTGCGGCCGTCAATACAGCGCACTGAGTGGTGATGTGGGATTGAGCCCAAAAGTCAAGCGGCAGGCAGGTGTGTAATCCCAGCGCTCTGGTGGATCGCCGACTTGGGCCGAGCCTGGGCAACTTGGCAAGATCCTGCCTCAAATCAAAGCCAAGAAAACGGTCTGGGGAAGTTGCTTAGTGCAGAGCCCGAGATTTCATCTGCAGTGCTGCAAATAGAAAAGGAAGTGCTAGCTAACTGCCGTGTGGTGGCGTCTCGGCTCTGTCCTCCTCCTGTGCCCTGCTGTCCCCACAAGCCATTTCCACTTTTATCTACACCACCTGCCCCCTCCCCCACCCCCCAGCCAAGGTCACCGCTGTAGATGCTTCAGGGCACAGTGCTGACTTTCCCAAATAGTTTACTCCCCACCGCAGCAAGCAGGGTACCTGTCCTTCAGGTCCCTTCCAGGGGAGGACTTTCCCCCCCTCCACAAGACCCCTAGCCCTGCCACCTCCTCTGGTCACCTCCTCTTCTGACCAGCACACATGGCAGCCATACCAAGCTGAGCCTCGCCAGCCAGCCATCTGTAGCAGGGGCAGGGGAGTTGGGGAGGGTGACAGGGGACTTCCGTTTCCACTGGATGCTCACGGGCTCTGCAGTTGCTGAGAACTCAGAAGCCATACTGAGCTGGCCTGGGACTGTGCCCTCTGCCCTCTTACCCTCATCCAGAGCCATCTTGCCAGACTCATGAGCTGGCTTGTTCCCATGTGAGGGGAGGGCAGGGCTTCTTTCAGGGCCTGACCCCCGGCCGAAGGCAGCTGGTCTTAGGAACCGCTGCAACTCTTGGGGATCCCCTGCCCCACCCTCGGTTTCATCCTGGGGACATCTGGAAACAGAGTCCAACCAATGTCCTGGTAGCTGCACCCTGTTGCCCTTCCCTGGAATCTCAGGCACCCAGCAAGTCCCCCTCCTGGATTGAAGGTGCTCAAGCCTCTAGCTCCTGGTTCTTTTCCTGACCTTAACTCTTGGAGGTGAGCCAGGCCTGGCAGCCTAGGCCTGGGGTCCTGGCACTCTGGGAAGCTGAAGCAGGAAGATCGTATATTCAAGCCCAGTCTGGGCAACTTAGTGACCTAATAAGTAATATAAAGGGCCTGGGGACGTAGCTCTGAGTGAAGGCCCTGTGTTCAACCCCCAAGGCCGCCAAAGACAGGAATGAAAGAAAGGAAGGAAGGAAGCAAACCTTCCAGAGGTTGTGCTTGGGCTAGATCCTCTCCCGCGCAGGGACGCTAGCCGGGCGGGACGCAGGGCGATGCGGTTGCATTCTTGTGGTTGAAACCCCGGCAATGTCTGCATGTGCACGAAAGGCCAGCAGTGTGTGTGGTCAGAGAACGCAGCAATACCCAGGAAATACACAACAACCTGGGAGTTTATTCAGAGTGGGTCACATCAGAGACCCAGCGGGCACCGCCAGTGGGGAGGGCCGGGCTCCGTGAGGGGAGACGCGGCAAGGCCTGAGTTGGCAGTGCAGCACCAGGGCATCTGCTCCTGTAGGGACCCCCACACAGGAACTGAAGCCGGGCATCCCTGCTATGGATTGACCAGGTCGTTGACTTTGTCCTCACCGAAGGCTCATTAGACCAACATGAGGATGTGTGTGTGTTCTAGGTCTAAAGGAAGCTAAGGCAGGAAGGGACTTCTGCTCCTTAGGAGAGTGAGCCGTGTTTGCTTTCGGTCTTATCCCATGTCATTTCAGCCAGAGACACCTGTGTAATGTTTTAGGACAGCCCAGGCCAAGAGGCTTAACACCCTGCCTACCACAGTGTCTGTGGCTGCTGGTTGCAGCCAGGCCAAGCTGGTATAGGTGGCCATGGAAGCCCAAAGGAGAACACTCGTTCCGTGTTGGGGTCCTTGCTCCCCCACTCCTGAGTCAGGCCTGTGCCTTGTGGAGTTTCGGGCAGGTCTGTAGACACCCTTCGTTCCTTCTGCGTTTGCTTCTCTCCCGCTCTGAGGTCTCCTCTTTGCAGCCTCCTCTCCCCTAGGCCTGTTCCCTAGTGGTGTCGCTGGGATCTGGTAGCACAGCTTCTCTCTAGGACCCAGGGCCCACATGGAATCCCATGTCCTGGTTGCCCTTTGTCACAGACATGGTGAGGAGGGCCCTGGACAGTCTGGCGTCTGCCAGGAGCGTGGTGCCTGCCTGACCTTCAGAAGCCACCCCAGGCTGCCTGGAATCTTGGCTTCCTGTCCTGTTCCCCTCAGCAGCTATGCCAACAGGTGTAGGTGACCCTGGGGCCCTCCAGCTTCTGAGGGAGGTGGCCCATCACAGACAGCGTGTCCCTCCCAAAAGCTGAGCCCCTATATTCAGAGTCCCCCATGGCTTCCCTCTCCTCAGGAGGGTGTTTGGAGACTCCTGCTGCTTTTCCCTTGACGGGCAGTAGTGGCAGGGATGCAGGTGTTGGGGGGTAATCCGGCTCTGTCTAGGTCTCTGGATCTGCATGTGTTAGCGTGACCATCCAGGGGACCCAGTGGAGCCCATTTACACAGCCACGGCCTATACCCTATGCCCCAGCTATCCACAGTGGAGTCTCTGTGTACCTGAACCTCCCGCCCTCGCCCCTCAAAGCTCTCTGCTGGTCTCCCATCTCCCTCGAGCTAGAGCCGTGGCGATGTAAGGACTAACCCTGGGGCGATTGCATGCCCCTCCTCGAATGGCATCAAATCCCCCAAGCCTCCTCTCTGCCCCACAGCCACCCGGTTCTTCCGAGGCCTTCCTGCCTGCCTCCTGAAGAACATGAGAGCTCTGACTCCTCCTCCTACACCCCCTGGGCACCCCAAAGCCTGTCCTCCCGCAATCAGCCACGCAACTCTGTCATGGCTGCAGCTGCAGAGTTCACTCCCAGGTTCCCAGCTTGGGTCCCTCCCTCAAAAGTGACCCTCACAAGCAGGCAAAAGCTACTTGCATTTTACAGTGTGTGTGTGTGCGCACACGCGGTAATGGGATTGAACCCAGGGTCTTTATTCTAAGCTATTGTCCCTTTCCATGCTATATTTAAGTTTTTTATTTTGAGACAGGGTCTCTCTAAGTTGCTGTGTTACCCAGAATGGGCTTGAACTTGTGATCTTCCTGCTTCAGCCTCCCGAGTGCTGGGATTACAGGCATGCGCCATCAAGAGTGGCTTATGTGGTGCTGGGGAAACGAATTCAGGTACTTAGCACTTGACATAGCACTTGCTAGGCAAGTGCTTTGATCGCTGAGCCGTTCCTCCAGACCTCTGCACAGCTTTTGTAAGCAGCAAAACTCCCTGGGGGCTGGCCCACATTGTGGAATGTACGGATATGGGTTGAACGTCTCTGATCTAAAAATCCCAAGATGCTTGGCACTTAGATTGCCGCCCAGCTGCTGCTTTGTATGTGGCTTTAGATGATTCCTGTGAACCCTTGGGCCTTGGCTTCCTCTTGGCTTAGGCAAGTCTGGGGTAGACCAGTGGATTGTGACGATGTCAGCTTTTGTTGTCAAAGATCCTTGTTTGGGTACCCAGATCTGCTGGACTGGGGAAGAGGCAGAGTGAGAGTCTGTCTGTAAACATGGGACGGGTGTGGGTTCAAGGGACCTGATGTCTGTGAGCATGCAGCAGTGTTAAGACCAGCAGGAGCTGCCTCTTCTGATCTCTCAGTCCCTAGAGTTGAGTCCTTTCCTTACATGCTGGCGATGTACTTATTCATTTTTTCCAAGTTACGAAGAGGATGATTTTATGTTGCAAATGAGGACAGAGGGTCAGAAGCTCTCCCCAGGGAGGAGTCCTGGAATGGGTGCCCTGGGGGGTGGGAGGGCTGGGCTAGGAGTTTCCTCAGTGATTGGAATACAAGCAGTTGTGAGGGAAATTTCCCATGCTCCTTTGGGTTTAAATTAGACGCATGGAATGCAGTCCTTGTGTCTCGAGGAATTTTGCTACACGTGCTGGTGAGGGCCGCTTTCCCTGTGCATGTGTGTTCCCATGATTCTTTGGGTTTAGCATGCATGAGGTATATCCATATGTACGAACTCTTAATGAAGTTGGACCCTGAGTGATCACCTCACGGTGGCAGTTGCTTTCTTTTTTTTTCTTTGAGGCAGGGTCTTGCTCTATCGTCCAGGCTGCTCTGGACTCACTGTGTAGCCCTTTGCTGTCCTTGAACTCAGGCTCCCCAGGGCTGGGATCCCAGGCACGCGCCATCACTCCCCGTTATGGGGTGCTGAGAAGTCAGACTCAGCGACTCACACTTGCTAGGCAAGCACTTTAACTGCTGACCTTGCCCCATCCCTGGCGAATTATTTCTTAAATTGAACTTTCTTTTTTGAGATAATTGCCAAGTCATGGGCAATAACCTTGTAGGAAATGAGAGAGAGAGTCCCAGGGGCCCTTCCCGTTGCTGTCTACGCCCTGCCCAGCTCCCTCCTGTGTCTGATCCTGCGCAGCCAGCAGCCACTCATCCGCTGTCTGTTCTCCATTCCCATCATTTTGTCATTAAGAGGCTGGGCATGGTGGTGCACACCTATAATCTCAGCTCTCGGGAGGCTGAGGCAGGAGGATCGCAGTGACGTCAAGGACAGCCTGGGCTCCCTAGTGAACTCAGGACAAGACTACACTACAGAATGAGACCCTATCTTTAAAAAAAAATGTTATTTAAATGACTCATAGAGCATGTGACCGCTTTAGGGGCGGTGTTCAGTGATCAGCATAACGCCCTGGGGACTGGTCCACACTGTTGACCGTATAGATATGGGCTGAGAATCCGTCATCCAAAAACCCCAAATCTCAACTGCACTGGTGACCCCAGAGGTGGGAAATTTCACCCCCAGTCTCGGGACAATCAAAACTACAGACAAGATCAGTGAGGTGGCTCAGGCCTGTCTTGTCTAGAGGCTGAAGCAGGACAATTACAAGTTTGAGACCAGCCTGAGCATCTTAGTAAGGTCCTGTCTCAAAGTGAAGAGCTCTGGAGCTGTGGCTCAGGGGTAGAGTGCCTGGCCAGGGGACACAAGGCCCCGGGTTCAAGTCCCAGTATGACTAACAGCAAAAACAAACCAGGAATAGTGGCAACAACAGCATGGCATGCACATGTGACCTTGGACTGTGTGGGTAGAGGTGTTACAGCGTAAATGAAGCCGGGCATGGTGGTTCAGGCCCGTAATCCCGGGATGCTGAGAGGCTGAGGCAGGAAGAATGCAAGCCTGAGTCCAGATTGGACAATCCAGTGACTTAACAAGACTCCGAAAAACAAAACAAAACAAAAGAAGAGTTTTGTGTCTGGGCTTGGTCCCTGAGACAGTTCTTATGTGTGTGCATGTTTTCCAAACCCAAGAGCACTTGAATCTGAAGCAGTCGTGAGCCGAGCATTTCAGAATGAGACAAGCAACTTGTACCCCTTGGTTATTGCTGAAGAGACCCCGTGGTGTGGACATAGCAATTCATTTTTAATTTTAATATTGTTTCTGTCTTATTTATTGGGCTGTGCTGGGATCAAGTCGAGGACCTTGCACTTGCTAATTAAGTGCTACCACTGGGCTGCTTTCTGTACCCTGGCTTTTTTTTTTTTTTTTTCATTTGTTAAATCCGGTCTCTGTCTAGGTTAGACATGTTGTGCTTATGACGAGCTGCAGCCCCTGGCCCGGTTGGTGGTTTTGGTCTGGAGGAGGTCGAGACCTCCGGGTGGGAGCACAGCTTCTGGTGTGGCCACCCGGCCTTCTGCTAGCCCTGGTGGCCTGCTTTCTGCTTGTCTGCTGTGTGCTGTGTCCTCAGCTGTGGGAGGTGGGGAGATGTCCCAACCCCCTGTATCGGTGACGGTGGCCTTAAGGGTTTGTGTGCACGCATACCCTCGTGCCTGGGCTGTGTTCAAGCCTGGTCGGGCTGGGGTCTAGGTGGCGTACTAAGCCTTCTCTCTGTAGTAGCGGTAAGGCAAGGCGAGACCCGACAGCATAAGGAAGGGACCAGTCTAATCCCAGGCCTCATTACAGGGGCAGGTGTCCTGGTTTGCGATGCCCAGCTAGGGGACAGACACCAGGCTAGCTACGTGCCTGTTTGACTCAGTCCCAGAAGTTTGCAGCCAAAGCAGCCCTGCCCAGCCCTAAACACCCGGCGCCCTCCCCAGACATGCCCTTGTCACATCCCCCCCTAGTGGGGACTTCAGCCCTTCTGCCATGTTTCCACTCGGGCCTGACCACTTAGGACTCCGGTTTCTCCCCCGCCCCCCCAGCTTCAGACAGAGAACGGTGGATGCACCCCTAACCCCTCTCTTTCTTCCTGTCTTCTCTCGCTTTTTTCTGTCTTTCTCTCTGTGTCTCTCTCTCCGTCTCTGTGCCACAGGGAAAGGTTTGAAACGGAACGTAACAGCCCACGTTTTGCCAAATTGCGCAACTGGCACCATGGCCTCTCGGCCCAAATCCTTAACGTTAAGAGCTAAAGGCTGCCTGGAACCCCTGTCCCTTGTCCCCACACAGCGCTTGCGTGTGAGCCTCACGGTGACGCTTGATAGTGTGTACCTGTGCTGGGGACTCACCTGTGCCCCCCCACTTCCCCGAGTTGAGGGCCCTGACCCCAGCTCCACCCTCCCCACCCCGTAGCCTCTGCTGCCCTGCCCAGGCCTTAGCTGTAGACCAGAGAGGACATGGTGGGCTTGGCTGGCTTGACACCAGGCCCCAGGAGCAAGGAATGTACCACTGGCTACTTTCCCAACCCCTTAGCCCCTGGCCTTGGGCCATTATCCATGAACAAGTCGCCAGTAGATCAGGGTCCTGGAAGAGGCCACCTCCCTCGCTGCCCCCTGGAGCCCGGGGCAGCCCTGAGCCAGAAGCGGATGCCCAGGATAAGTGCGGCCGAGGCCCAGGTGGATGCGTCCTCCCCTCGGCCACGCGTGCTGGCTCCCTGGCTCCTTCTGTACATAGCTTGTCTGTTCTGAAATAAAGAGGATTTGAAATGAACCACAGCCAGCCCCCTCATGCTGTGCCCGTGGGCGTCCCAGAGGGGCTGTGCAGACAGGGTCTGGGCAGGGACAGGGGCAGGACAGAGTGTACCAGGCTGGGACTCTGTGCAGCTCCACCCACAGTCTGAGGCACAGGGAGCAGGGGATGGTGTGGTGTGCATGCTGTGGCCTCATGGGTAGCCTTAGCCTCCAGGGGGCAGTGGGATGTGGACGCCAGGGTCCCTGCCCCTCCTCCCAAGCCAAGCTGCAGCCAGGAGGCTGAACCATGTCCTGACCCCATCAGGGGCCTGTGAGTGCTTTCTGCTGGCAGCACTCAGGAGACAAGAGAGGGGATGAAGGGATGGTGCCCAGGGAAAACAAGAGAACTGGGCAGGGCTGGGGTGGCAAGTTCAGAGGGCTCAGTGGCAGGAGGGCAGGGATGACCCTACCTATGGCTTTGTACAACCGTGGAGCATTTAATAAGAGGTCAGTGGGGCAGCGGCAGCTGGAAAGGTTTCTGCTGGGCCAATCCACAGGCCTGTGTCCCTCTGCAGCCAGCACCCTGCCCTCCTGTCTGCCTACCAGCCTGGTCCCTGATTGGGTAGATCCCCCCAGGCTGAGATCATGGGGACAAATGGCATGTGACAGATGTGGCGACCCAACCCTCTGGACACCCAACCTCCTCGGAGGCTGGAGGTCACAGCCATGCACATAGCCCTGCCTGGACACAGACTTCCTCTCTGCTTCTAGGGACCCTAGGGCCTCCCCTTGGAGGCTGGCCAGGGAAGCTGTCCTCTCCTGCCCACCTCCCCTCCAAAGTGTCCCCAGATGCTCCCATAGACCCCCAGCCTTTCCTCCCCAGCCTCCTGCTTCTTCCTACCTCCACCAGGCTGATGTAAAGCAGGCGGGGGTCACTGGCTGAGGGTCCACCCCAGGAGGAACGAGGGATGCCTGCCTTCACCTACACCCAGGAGCACACTAAAATTGGCTGAGCTTTTAGGGACAACATTTGGAGCCCAAGGTGGCTAGTGGTGTCTGAGGCTGCCCGGCAGAGAGACGTCCCAGGCAGTGGGCATCCTGTGGCTGACAGAGGACCAGTCCCTCAGTGGTGGCAGGCTCTGGGATGCCTGTCCCCAGCACCCAGCCTGTGGGAGTCTTCTTGGAGCCATTTACTTAAAGCTGTGGAAGGTGCTGGTGCGGGTTCTAGCCACCTTGTGCCTACTTGGTTATCCTGGCTCCCGTGTGTGGCACCTGGTGTTGGCCCCACACCGGAGTGCATGCAAAGCTATGGGGTGGAGGGAGCCAAAAGCTGTCCTGGCTCCTATGGCACTAAAGGAACCAGAAAGGGACCCTGTGGCTGTGATGCCATGTGGGGTCCAGGGACAGGCATCCCTCCAGCTGGAGGACCCTAGGAGGCTTTCTGGAAAAGGTCAGCATGTCTGAGCTCAGGAAAGGTCCAGATGGGGGCTGTGTACAGAGCTGGCAGGTGGATAGGTCATCTGAGCAGAGGAAGCAGGTGTGCTCATGAGATCTGGAGTATCGCCCCTCAGTGTGCTCACCTGGGCCAGCATGGAGGGGACTGCGGGGGAGGAGAGTTAATGGAGCTCAAGGGTCTCGGGCTTGGAGGCTGGCTGGATTTTGACTGTGTTCTGAAGGCACCCCACAAATGAATGCAGGCTATGGGCACCTTTGCCACCAGCGGGCCCTGGCCTACTACTCAGTGGCATAGCCAGGGCTCTCTGAGGGCCATTAGTGTCAGGACAAACCAGCTGGCCAATATTCTGACACCAACCAATCAACAGGAATTTGTGGGGGTGGGGTGGAGTACTAGAGATCAGGTTCAAAGCCTTCACACCAAGCTACACCCCCAGCCCATTTTTATTTTTGCTTTTGAAACAAGGTCTTGGTAAGTGGCTGAGTTCAGGCTGGGATCAAATTTGCAATTCTCCTGCCTCAGTCTCCCCCAGAGTGCTGGGATAACAGAGATTTTTATACTCCACTACTTTAGCTAACACAAGTAGTGTTAACATCCAGTGACAGCTACAGTCCCTCTCCACATCAACACTGATCCCAAATCCCCTTCCATCACCAGCAGCCCAGGCAAGGCCACCAGATCTGCCACCACCACTAATACCATGCATCTCTCCAAACGCAATGTCCCTGCCATTGATAATAATGTTGATGAACCCTGCCAATGCCCCCACAGAGGGCCACCAAACAGAGCGAGGGCCCAGGTGGCATACTCTGCCATGATGCCACCCAGCGAGAGCAAGGCAGGAGCTGCAGAAGGGACTACTGCCAGCTGTGTTTGCCTCTGGCCATACCTGCCCCCCTGCCACTGTAAGCATCTTTGCTTTGGTCTGATTTTGCTTCAGTATATAAAGTGAATTATGGGTGGCACGTGCAGCTCAGTGGTAGAGCGTGTGCTTAGCATGTGTGAGATCCTGGGTTCAGTCCCCATCACCAAGGGCCAGAGGAATAGCACAACGGCTAGAGCACTTGCCTAGCAAGTGCGAGACCCTGAGTTTGACTCCCCAGCACTACATAAACTGGGTGTGGCAACACATGCCTGTAATCCCAGCACTGGACAGACTGAGGCAGGAGGATTGCTGTGAGTTTGAGGCCAGCCTGGGCTCCATAATGAGTTCAGAACCAGCCTGGACTATAGAGTGAAACCTTGTCAAAAAAAAAAAAAAAAAAGACCCTAACACCAAACGTGAGAAAAGGTCAACAAAGCGGGCATCCGGAGGCCGCGGTAGCGCAGAGCAGGCGGGGCTGGAGGCACTTGCGCTCTCTTCTCGTTTGGTGTCTCAGATGCCCCTCCTCGGGGTTTCTGGAGACTCCTGGACCTTCCCGCAGGGGCTCCCCAGAACACGATACCGCCATCAGGATGCCTTTGATGCCTGTGCACCACCCCCAGCCTGGGGTGCCCATGTCTGTAGGCAGGGGCCACTCACAGGAGTCCCGAGCAGCAGGCTCATGTGCATGTCCATGTGTCCTCGGTGATGACCTGTGTCCTGGCCCTGCATCCGTGATGGGTTTTCCAAGGCTCCAACTTCAGTTCCTGAAATTCAGGGCTCGTGAGAGCTAGGGTTGGGGACAGCCACAGGGGTGCTGGGGGTCTGACAGAAGCCAGCTTCCTGTTTGTGCAGCCTGGACATTTTCCTCACTCTGGTCAGTCTGTGTCCTCAGCTCCCAGGTGCCCGCCGGCAGTGTGGGGTAGGGATGGGGAGAGGTGAGTCAGAGAGACCCTGGTCATGTGTCAGCCTGTGCCTGCCTGCCAGCCCAGGAGTGTGACAGCTGTATCACACGGGGCCTCGTGGAATGGCCAGAGACACACATTG
Source organism: Ctenodactylus gundi (assembly GCA_004027205.1). Classification (NCBI taxonomy): domain Eukaryota; kingdom Metazoa; phylum Chordata; class Mammalia; order Rodentia; family Ctenodactylidae; genus Ctenodactylus; species Ctenodactylus gundi. The sequence continues at coordinate 793,377 of PVKB01000111.1, forward strand.
CCACCAACTTGACAGCTGGGCTGTTTGAGGCCCCTCTCTGACCACTAGGCCAGGAGGGCCTGGGCAGGATCTTGCCCATCCCAGATTCTCCTCAGCAGTGGTCAGTAGAGCGGCGCTCCATCCCCTGGGACATCCCAGCTGTCCCCACCCTTCGGGCACCAGGGACCAGTTTTCTTTCACTGTTGCAGGGAAGGGATGTTCCAGGATGACTGAAGCACACTACATTTATTATGCATGTTACTTCATAAGGAGCTGCAACCTAGACCCTTCGCATGCCATGCGCAGTTCAAACAGGGTGCCGGGTCCCTGTGGGAATCTCACGCCTCTGCTGATGAATGGGAGGTGGGGCTTAGGCGGCTGTGGGAGCGAGGGAAAGTGGCTGTAAATACAGATGAAGCTTTGCTAGCTGTGCCGCCTCTCCTGCTGTGAAGCCCAGTTCCCAGCTGGCATGGGTCACGGTCAGGGACTGTGGACTCCTGCTCTGTGGCCCCCAGGCCACAGGGCGGTGTGAAGTCTTTAAGTTGTCCCAGCTCTGGCTGTCCCCTCAGCACACATCCTGCCCCTCCCTAGGTTTTACTCTGGAAAGGGGCCCAGGTACCCCCATCCTTGACCCCCAGCTGCAGGTGACTTCCCCTGGTCCACACAACTGTGGCCTGCCTGCACAGTGGCTTCTGTTCATCTTGCAAATGTGTTCTCGGTGCCCTGAGCTCTCTTGTCGCCTAAGGCCAGGTACTCACAACATTTCCGCCCTCAGCATCTCCTAGCCCTCCTGGTGGCACTGTCCCCCCCAAAAAGCTGTGCAAGCCCTGGGCAGGTGGGGAAGGAAGAAAGGTTGAAAATAAAAAAACAGGAGAGAACCTGGAATTTGGCTAATCATTAAGTCTACATTCCCACCATGCTGTGATTTGTGGAGAAAGAAAAATTAGGAAGGATAGAAAAACAGAGGGGAAACCTTCCCTTCCCACAGGAAGGAGGGTGCTGGGGGTGTCACTGCGGCCTGAGGGTTCCTCTGGGTTCTCAGCTGTGCAGGACCTAGTGTAGATCTGGCGCAGGGTCCTGCTGTGTAGAACCAGTGGTGCCTTCCCTGTCCTTGCCACGGCTGAGCCTGCTGTCCCCCAGACCTGGCATCCTGCTGACCCAATGTCTCTTTTGGTCCTGCCTCGCCAGCACCCCTATTGAGCATGCGCCAGTGTGTACCAGCCAGGCCTCCACCCCGCTGCTGCCCGCTTCTGCCCAGCCACCTGTTGCCGCCTCTCCCAGCACCGCCTCGCCACCCCCTGCTGCAGCCGCTGGCCACGCTTCCTCTGCCTCTGCCGCCGTCCTCACCACGAGCCCCACGGATGGCCCAAGGTAACTGGCCCACGGGGGCTGGCTGTCACCTCAGGAAGCAACAGGAAAGGCCCCTGACTGCATCCACCTGTGGGCAGCTGGGCGGCGGGGTCAGCACTCTGCGCTCCAGAGGCAGCCAAAGCCAGTGCCTGTGGGTGCAGCGTGAAGGGGCAGTTGAGGGTACGTTCCAGGGGACTGCACCCTTGTGGCTGAGGGCAGAGACAGGGGTGTTGCCCTGCCCCCAGGGGCATATTGCTAGGGACAGAGGTAAAAGACACAGAGTTAGGTAATGGGGTCTGGGAATTGGGCTGAAGGAGAATAAACTTGCCCCTGTGGGCTCCCTGGCGGAGGGAACACTGAGCTGGGCATGGATGGGGGTTGGAGGCAGACCCATGGTGTAGGCACTAACTTGCCCACCTCCTCCCGCCTCTTCTCCAGATGGAGGAGCACAGTACCTTTAGAGGCTTCCGGATTTAAGTCTCCACCCCTTACTGTCTGTCACCTTGAGAAAGAGACTCAATCATCCTGAGCTTCATTTTCTTCATCTGCTCATTTAAAACAACACACATATGCAGTGTGATCAGAAAGTACAGCAGTGGGGAGAGATAGCTCAGCGGGGCGAGCACTGCCTGGGAGGCACACGGCCCTGGGTTCAGTTCCCCAGCACTGTGCAAGCCGGGCACAGTGGTGCACACCTGTAATCCCAGCACTTGGGAGGCTGAGGCAGAAGGATTACTGTGAATTTGAGGCTAGCCTGGGCTATATGCGTTCAGGAGCAGGCTGGACTACAGAGAGAGACCCTGTCTCAAAAAAAAAAAAAAAAGTATAGTGGATGCTTAACATCTTTAAAAACTTAGAGTACAAGGCACACCGCCACAAATGCCTCAGAATACCCACTGCTTTGAGCGCCCATCCCATCACCCTTGCCCCTCTGGAGGCAGGTCTGGGAGGCCTCTTTCTGAGTTGTGCTGTTGTGGCTGCCTCCAGGTCCGGAATCGATTCAAAGCCTTGACCTTTCACAGCCATTTTGACTTTGGGGAGAGCCAGGAGTTTCACAGTGCCAGGTCCGGTAAATCAGGTGAATGAGGGCACACTGACCTTCACGGAAACATTTCTACTAGTGTACGCTTGCAACACTAATTACACACAGCTGGGAGGATTGGAACCAGTTCACTCATGAGAAACCTAAAATATAAATGACCTGAAGAGCAAAATAGGGGCTGAAGGAATAGCTCAGTGGTTAAAGCGCTTGCCTGAGATCCATTCCCCAGCATCACGTAACCTGGGCGTGGTGCTACACGCCTGGAATCCCAGCACTTGGGAGGCTGAGGCAGGAGGATTGCTATGAGTTGGAAGCCAGCTTAGGCTACATAGAGAGTTCAGGAGTAGCCTGATCTACAGAGCGAGACCCTGTCTCAAATAATAATAATAATAATAATAATAATAATAAAAAAGAGAGAAGATAAGGAGGAGAAATGACTGGAACACCACCGTGCCTGCCTGCCTTCCTGTCGGATGGCACGTGGCAGTGGCATTCACCGTGCATTTTTGTCAGTTTTATTTTGAGACAGGGTCATGCTCTGTAGCCCGGGCTGGTCCTGAACTCGCTGCATAGCCTGGTTGGCCTTGTATTCACAGCTGTCCTCCTGCATCCCCTCCTGGAGTGCTGGGATCACAGGTGTGCGCCACCATGCCCAGCTTCACCATGTTTTTGGTCACACCTAGTGAAACAGCAGAGATGATAGGGTAGGTGTGCTCACTGTGGGGGGCAGGATCAGGACTGTGGCAATGTGTCTTACTGAAATACATTTTTTAATGTAAACGTTAGCCGCATATCGTGACCACCCCTTGAGTTTATTGGGTCATGATGAAAAAATGGGCATGAAGCAGCCATTACACACCAAGGACAGAAGCCCTTGGAGCGTCTGTGTCCCTGCCTGTCCCCCGGGTCCCTTGAGGCCAACCCAAGGCAGTGTGGCATAGCCTGAGGACAGATGGCCTTCCTGCCTCGGGCTCCCTAAGGACCACCATGGTTCAATGCCAGCCTTCCCAGCCCTTCTCAAGCCTCGAGTGAGCCTGGCCTCGGCTTCGGGGGCTTTCGTGCCAGCTTCCTAGAGGAAGGGGGCGGGCAGCCACTTACTCTGTCTACGCTAGAGGCCGCACGAAGGGCCCTGCCACCCACATAACAAGACACTTTGAGCCTGTAATCCCAGCATTCTGAGAGGCTGAAGCAGGACGATTCCAAGTTTGAGCTCAGTGTGAACTACTTAGTGATCGAGCAAGACTCTGTCCCAAAGGAAAAAAAAAACCAAAAAAACAAACAAACAAACAAAAATGGGAGATAGAGCTCAGTGTGAAGGCCCTGGGCTTGGCCTCCAGTACGGCCCTACTAAAAAAGTAAGCATAGGGCTTGTGGGTTTAGCTCAGTGACAGAGCGCCTGCCTGGCAAGCCTGAGGTCCTGGGTTCTGTCCTTAGCACCAAAAAGAAAAAAAAGAGATGCAAGCTCAAAGCCCTGCGTTCAGTTTCCCAGCACCACATAAACTGGTTGTGCTGGCACACACCTCTAACCCCAGCATTTGGAAGGCCGAGGCAGGAGGACTGCTGTGTGTTCGAGGCCAGCCTGGGCTCCACAGTGAGCTCGGGACCAGCCTGGGCTACTGAGCAAGACCCTCTCTCCAACAGAACAAAACCTCTTTGTGGGGTAAGAAATGTCATTGCTCTTTCTCTTGGGTTGGAAGAGCACCCCCTCCCCACCCCACCCCCACATCCCGCACCTCCCCGCTGGATGGAGGTGACGCCCGGTGAGGAGCCCGGGGCTCTCCAGTCCCATCCCGCACCCACAGACCTTGGACGAAACACCCAGTACTGCAAAGAAGGAAAGAAACGCGAAGGTGGGCCGGGGCTTGGGGTGTCGCATGAGCCTAGCTCCATAAGACTCTGAGCTCAGCTCCCTGCACTGCGAAACTGAGAAGAAAGGGCGCTTGCCTAGTATATGCAAGGGCCTGAGTTCCAGTGCCGCGAAAACAATCGCGATAGGTCCTGAGCCGACGTTGGGGGACCCAGAGGGCTGCCCAGCTGGCACCAGGCAGGAGAGAGGGCTGAGTGTTGCAGCCAGCCCCCTCGCTGGGATGGCGCTAGAGCCCTGAGCCCAGCCTCTCGGAGGCCACTGCAGAGCTCCTGCTGGGGACTTGAGCTTCCGTTTACTCACACGTGCCATGCTGTGGCGTGAGACCCACCGCTCCCACGGTGCTGGCAGCACCCTCCACAGTGGCAGAGCCTGCCCAGACCAGCCCACGGGCAGCCTGTCCTACATGGGGGAGCCGGTACCGTTTCCTCCACTTCCAGAGAGGCTGCTGTTCCTCCGGGCCACCCACAGAGGGTGGGGACACCTCCCTCCACCTTTGCCTTTCCTAGGGCAGCCCCTTAGCACCCCAGCCTTACTCCCCCATCCTCCAGCCCTGCCCAGAAGGCAGCAGGCCTGGGCCCCTGGGGAGCCGGTACAAGGAAGACAGGGAGCCAGGATGGAGACAGGGAGTTATTCCTGGGGTTCACTTCCCTATCACCCCATAATGACCTGTTTGCTCTGGATGTGGTCATATGTCCCTTTTAGTACCTAAAAGAAACGGTGGGAACAGGGACATTTTCTGTAAAGTGTTCATGAGTGATAAAAGACAAAAAGCATTTTGCAAAGAAATGAAATTGGAGCTGGGCCCAATGGCTCAGGCCTATAATCCCAGCAGTATGGAAGGCTGAGGCAGGAGGACTTCAAGTTTGAGCCCAGCCTGGGTGATGTAGGGACTTAGCAAGACCCTGTCTCAAAAATCAAAACCCAAAAAGGGGTGGGATGTAGCTCAATGTGAAGGCCCTGAGTGCTATCCTTAACACTGCAAGGGAGGAAGGAAGGAAGGAAGGAAGGAAGGAAGGAAGGAAGGAAGGAAGGAAGGACGGAAGGAAGGAAGGAAGGACGGAAGGAAGGAAGGAAGGAAAAAGAAGAAAAGGAGAGAAAGTTAAGTTAACCAAGTTGCAGACCTCCAGGAGTTCTTGGGGGCCGAGTTCCCCATCTCCTGAAAGCAGTGGACAAGGAAACCCCACCTCACCTGTGCGCTTGATTTTTGCCTTTTGTTTCTTTGTTTTCCAGTGCTGGGATGTAACGCACGACCTTGACATTGAGCTGCATCCCAGCCCATTTTGGGAGGGTGGAGGGGGTGGTTTTGGGAAAGTGTCTTGCTAAATCTAAATCACTAAACTGCCCTGGTTGGGCTCGAACTGGGAGTCCTGCCTCAGCCTTCTGGAATGCTGGGGTTCTGGGTCTGTACCATCGGGCCGGGCTTTCTCCACCTCTGTGCCAGTCACGGGAGGAGGCCCAAGGCCTCGTGACAGTGTGAGGAGGAAATGGGAAGCGGACTGGGCTTGAGGCTGGGGTGGAAGCTGCTGGGAGCTGACTCGGGCCCCAATAGAAGCAGAGGTTTTGGGGAGGGAGGCCAGGTGAGGGCCCCTGAGGCCCAGGGCTGGGATGTCGCTGGCCGTTCCTATCTCCTCCTGCCCCTTCCTCTGCCTCCATCCCATGGACCCTCAGGGGTCTGCCCGTCTGTGGCAGGTGGCTTCTCCCTCTCCAAACAAGCAGCTCCCTGCCTTGTACAGGGATTCCCCTTTATGACCCTCCCCAGGTCAGCTCCCACAGGCCCCCTCCTTGCAGCAGCTCCGGAGACCAGAGCCACAGGCCATGCTGCAGGCTCCAGCCTCCCCTAGGCTGTCCTTGCAGTAATGCTTCACTCTCTGTTCCAGGCCCCAGGCCCTCACAGCCGCCTCCACTCCGGCACCAGCCACCCATCCCGGCTACACCGAGGGCCCGGCTGCCCCTGCACCCAAACCCCGGGTTGTCACCACTGCCAGCATCCGGCCTTCCGTCTACCAGCCAGGTAAGAACCTAGCAGGAGGGCAGGCGGCTGTCCAGGCTGAGCAAGGGCTCAAGGGATGGGGGGTGTGGGGCCCCAGCTCCAAGGCCCAGGGCCCCCCACCCTCAGGCCATGGGCAGAATGGTATCATCTCTGATCCGGCCAGCAGGAGGTGAGTGGTAAGTCATATGGGGCACTTCATCTGTGTTTACAACTGCTCCCCGCTACTTGTATTGCCGTCTGAGTTCTGCTTCCTGTCAGATTTGCTGCGGTATTAGATTTTCTTAGGAGTGCCAGCTGCAGTGTGAGGGGTCTAGGTTGCGTGCTCTGTATGAGAATCCGGTGCCTCGTGGTCTGAGGTGGAGCTGGGCAGCGAGCTAGTGCTAATGATCCTTCCCCTGGGTCTGTGGAAAACTTGTTTTCACACAGCCATTCCCTGGTTCCAGAAAGGCTGGGGACTGCTGCCTGAGGCCATATCCCCTGAAGGATGGGGGTCAGCAAGGCCTAGCCCTCCTTTCCTCATTTGGGAGCCAGAGTCTTGTGGAGCCTGCGTCTGGCCTTGGGAGGCAGGTGGCAGTGCCAGGCAGGGACGGCACCTCTGCCTCTCTGGGTTCTGAGAGATGGCGAGAGATGTCCAGGCTCAAGGTGAGAGAGGACAGGGCCCAGCAGGGACGGGTTGGGAACTATTCCAGCAGGAATCTGGGTCTGGCTTAAGCTGGAGGACCGGCAGCTGTAACAAAACCCCACCGGCTTTGGCCTGACCTGTTGCGTCACAGGGTGACCTTGGGCAAGCTGCTGTACCCGTCTGGTCTGTGGTTTTCTCAGCTGACACAGGACGACTGGAGGCATACGCAATGTGACACAGAGGGCCAGCTCCGGGTTGGCCTCCAGGCAGAACCCCCGAGGGTCAGTCTGTCTCTGTGAGGCCCTTTCGTCAGTACCCAGGGGCACCTCGGGAACAAGCGTGCATCTGCTGCTTTCCTAGGCCCACTGAGGCCTGCTCCCTGGGCCTGGCTGGGTTTTCAGCTGGCCAGCAGCCCACGCTCCCTGTGGCCCTCGCTCAGAGGACCCGCGGGCCCCTCAGGAGGTATTCAGTCGCCCTGCTGCGCTGGCTGGGCCACAGGGAGGCTTCTGGCATCTGGGCCCTGAGTTTGGCCCCCTCCTTTTTGAAGCTACTCGCTTGGAACTTGGGGGGCAGGCGTGACAGGCTTCCTCCCTTGTATGCATGTGACTGCGGCCTGGCACGGGGACACCCAGCGGAGGAGGAGGAACTGCTGAAGCGACTACCAAGGGGGCTGGTGGCAGCACTGTCAGGAAGGGAGGGCCGGGGAGGGCCGTGAGCTTGTGTTCTGTGCCTTCCGTGGCCGGAGGAGGCAGGGTTTTAGGTGGACAGACACTTTCCATGTAAAGCCAAAGCATTGGTCAAGGGGCGAGGAAAGCATATGGTGAATGTTTACATTTTTGAACAATTTACCCCAATAAATGACACGTTTGCCATGAACCCCTCACCCCATCGCTCTTGTTACCTCCTGGGGCAGTTCTGGAAGTCTTCTTTCCTGAGTGTCTGTACGAGCTGTTATCAGAGCTGCAATGAAGGCTGCCGCAGAGAGGCACCCTACAGAAGACAGACTCGTGGGACACAGTGGTACACCCTTAGCCCCTGGCACCCTGTGCCTTCTGCCTCTGCCCCAAAGTTAAAATGACCGTGAAAGGTCAGTGTTTTGAGTTGATTCAGGATCTCAAGGCAGCCATGACAGCACAACTGAAGCCACTCAGGGAATAGGTCTCCCAGAACTGCTCCAGAAAGTGGTGGGAACGGTGGGCCGACTGTGTCGGAAGCGAGGGGCAAGTCTGAGTGGGATTCGTGGCCGTGCGTCTCTTACTGTAATCATTTTCTAATTTAAATATTCAGTGTGAATCCCCATCACATTTTGTACTTCAGCGTTCGTGTTTCTAGCCATTGTAAGTTACCGAAAGCAATCACGACTTTGCACTCACTGTTGTGACCCAACATTCCCGTCCCCTCAAAATTGCTAGACACAGGGTTTTAAGTAAACTTTTTTAAAGAACAGTTTTGGGCGCATAGTAAAATCGAGTGAAATTTACAGAGGATTCCTGTGTACCTCCTGCTCCCCTGACCATGTGTGGCCTCCCCTTTATGGATATCCCTTGCCACACACGCATGAGTGCACAAACGCACATGCGTGCACACACATTTTTTGTAAGTGGCAGAAGGACAAAAGGAGGAAATTCAGCAGTTGTTTGGGAAAGAACGTGGCAGTCACAGTAGAGGGCAGGGCGGGAGTTGGGAGGTTTTTCTCCATGATGTGCAAGGGTGTGAGTTAGCCATGCACAGACAAAGCTAGGGCAGTGGAGCACGCTTGTAATCCCAGCATGAAGAAAGGCTGAGGCAGGAGGATCACAGGTTGGTATTCCCCCATGGCAGCTGGGCAAGGCCCTGTCTCCAAATTAAAACTATAGAGGGCTGGGGACATAGCTGGGTGGTAGGTGCTCTGGGCTCGACCCCTGTGTGTGGGGGTGTTGGGGTGGATGTAGGGATGCGGAGTGTGGACCCCAGGACACTTTCTGCTGAGGCACACGCATTTATGCCCGAGCTGCAGGAGTAAGATGTGGCCCCGCATTCCTGGGTCAGGACACGCGGTGCGGGAGAGCCCATTCAGTGCCGTGTCCTGGGGGTGGCAGGACATGCCGAGCACAGTGCCTGGCACACAGGACGTTCTTTCCATGGCCTCTTCTGCAGTAGGGACAAAAAGTTCTGAGTAAAACTGCTGGGCGAGATGGCTTTTCTTCTTGCACTGGAAAGGGAAGCAAGGGCCTTTGCACTGGGCTGCTGTGTTTGCAGCCTGTTAGGTGGGTTGATTCGGAGCTGGATTCGCTGAACTGCCCACCGAGCTCGAACTTGCCATCTTCCTTCTCCCAACGCTCCGGGGGCAGCTCTGGATGGGCTGTGCACGGACAGGACCGTGGGGAAGGCCTGGTAAGACCGGACGCGGGCGTGGCGTGGACAGGCCCCTTGGTGCCAGAGCACAGCTCACCTGGCCGCTGTCCCCGCCAGGCCCGCCAGGGGCGCCAACCTCGCCTCCGCCAGGCGCCAGCGGGCTGGCAGACGTTAACTCATTCCTGCCCGAGTGAGTGCTGGAGCTGGCTGGCCCGGCCGGGTTTCCCAGGGCCGCTGGAGTCCCCTGAGCGTGGCGGTGGTGCTCGTGGGCCCAGAATGAAGCAGTCAAATAATTGATTGATTGATTGATTGTGGTACTGGGGCTCTAGCCCAGGGCCTTCACACTGACCTACATCCCCAGCCCACTTGATACAGGGCCTCCCTAGATTGCTAAACTGCCCAGGCCAGGCTTGAATGTGGACACTCCTGCCTCAGCCTCCCCAGTGCTGGAATTACAGACCCGGTAGGGGTTGGGACTCCAGGGCAGGTGGGTTCGCCCTAGAACACCCGGGGCCCCAGCAGGGGAGACAGAGGGAGGGGGCGGGAGGTGACAGGGCAGGGCGTGAGAGAGAAGGCAGCCGGGGCAGGGCCACGTTGGCCCGAGGGCCGGGCGGTGACTGGTGCTCATGGAGAACCGGGCCAGACCCGGAGTGAGTCAGAAGTCACCTTGTCTAATGACACGGTTCCGGGCCACGAGGGTGCGATAGGAGCCTTTTGGCACTTGCCAATTAGACGTGAAAATACTCCTTCCGGTTTAGATGGGCTGGATCCCTTCCCGCAGAAATAGCCGCCGCCCCGGGGCTGCTACAGGGTATGTCAGGTCTGGGGAGCAGTGTGGGACAGAGCAGGCTCAGGCTCGCAGGAGAGGGGACCTCGGTCCTCTTCCCCTCCCACCCCCACTAAAGGGCCTGGGTAAAGGGGGCCAGGTAAGATGGGAGGATCCCACTGCTAGTGGGTGCAGTCCCCGGGGAGGAAGCAGCCAAACCGGTCTTGATTCCAGCCTGCCACTAGGGCCCCAAGGTCCTCCAGGGATGGGGAGCTGGGGCTGAGACAGGCTGTCCAGGCTCAGCGGGGCTGGGCTGCAGGACCTGGAGATAGTTCCGTAAGTGGCCAGGCCTCAATGCCACATCTGTAAAATGAACCGTGTCCCAGCTCTGCAGAGAGGGTGTGGGGTCACTCCTGTGAACACCGCAGTGGACGCGGTCCTGGTATAGCTATTGTTTTGATTACATGTGTGGTACTGGGGATCCATCCTGGGCAGCGCATCTAAATTTGAGAGGCCCAGGTGCCTCCATACTACCTTCCTGGCTCACATCAAGTGACACATATGTTGTGCTAGGTACTAGGCCAAGCACTTCATGTTTGTATTTTCTCTTAAACCCTGTGAAGTACTAAAAGTTATTATCTCCTTTTCCTCTTTTTTCTTTTCTTTTTCTTTTTTGTTTGTTTGTTTGTTTTTGTTTTGAAACAGGGTCTCACTGTAGCCTGGCTGGTCCTGAACTGGCTAGCTGGAACTTACAGCAATCCTCCTGCCTCAGCCTCCCAAGTGCTGGAATCCTAGGCATGCACCATCATGCCCACCTTATTGCCATTTTTAGATGAGGAAATGATGCCCAAAGAGTTTAAAGAACTTCTCTAAGGATGCACAGTCAGACATTAAGCCAAGACTTTGGGACTGTGTGTGTGTGTTTGTGTGCACACGTGCACGTATGTGGTATCAGTGATGTGAACAGGGCCCTCATATGAGGCAGACACTCCATGACTGAACCATAGTCCCACCCTAAAGTCAGATTTCTTTTTTTTTTCTTTTTTATTCTGGTACTGGGAATTCGGCTCTTCACACTGAGCTACATCCCCATTCTATCCCCCAACACACTTTTCTTTTCTTTCTTTTTTTTTTTTTTTTAATATTGAGACGAAGTCTTTAGTTGCCCAGACTGGGCTGGAACTTGCAATTCTCCTGCCCTGCCTCAGCCTCCTACAAGACTGGGATTATAGGCCTGCACCACCATGCCCAGTTCTATGTGAGTTTTGAGGACCCAGGCTGAGAGGACTTCGGGGAAATAGCAAGAGGGGTCCCGGAATAGGCAGCATTTTCCTGCTGCATTCAGACACTCTTGGTAGTCGCTGGGATGTTACTTATAGTCCCAGTTTGTACCCAAGGGAAGCAAGTGCCCCCCACGGGCAGCCAGGGCTCACATGAGCAGCTGGACCCAGGTGGCACCTTGCCAGTGTCTCTGCCAGGCTGGACCTCAGCGATACCCTCAAAGACCCCTCCACTAATCCAGTTCCCCCTTAATTGCAATCAAGCCAAGCTGTTTTGCAAGAAAGGAATTGTAATGTAACTGGGAACTGAACCTGCACCCCAGCTGCCAGAGCATCTGCTGAAGACACAACCAGATCCAGCTACTGTCACTGCATGCCACTGAGGCAGCTGGGAGTCACTGGTCAGAGCATGCTGGTCAGAAATGCCACCCGGGCATCTTTCTACCCTGGCTCCCCAGCCCTGCCTCGTCCAGTCTTCTGTAAACAGAGGCAGCCAGGCAGGCACGGCCCCACCCTGCACAGCTGCAGATATTTATAGCTTCATCCCTTTCCCAGCACCTCTGGCTCAGCTCTGAGACAATTGGGGCATCGCACAGCTCAGGAAGGCGCCTCCTGTAGACCTTAGGTTCCAGCCGCTCCAGCCAGCCTGGAGGCACACCTGTAGGCCCAGCTCTCTGAGAGGCTGAAGCAGGAGGATTAAAAAATCCTGGGTAACTTAGCAACTGAATGAGATTCTGTCTCAAAATCAAAACTGAACACTCGTCTGGGGACTAGCTCCCTGTGAAGGCCCCAGGTTTGATCGCTAAAGCACAGTGGGTAGGGAAAAAAGAAACTG